>JAWCTZ010000042.1:20793-149688 GCA_036850595.1 Rhyacichthys aspro | reverse complement strand
TCGCCTGAGACTTACTGGAAGATACTGAATTGCGGACAGCCCCGTCCTCTGCTTCTTTTACTTTTCCAATCTAAATGTTTTTGCAGAGAAATACAGGCCTGCGTGCTTATCTTGTTGGCCCATGCAACTTTACTCCTGCATTTAAAATTTTCTATACGGACACTGGGAATTTGACAATAAGAAAACTTCTTAAAGTATACATACATATAGTCGTTCTGTGGATTTCTTACAGTTGCTTACCGAAACACGTTAGAAAAATCAGTGTGTGGAAGTACTTTTCTTGGTGTGGCAAGTTTTGCATTTATCTCATTGCGACCCATGTTGGCATGACAAATTTCTTGGGTTTTTCTTTTTAATATTTGTGTTTTCTTGCGAAAATAGAATTTATAGCAGTTATGTATGATTTTATTTACTTTACAAGTTGCTTTTCATTTGAGGGGTTTTTAAATAAACAAATGAAACCAAAGTACATCGTCGTTTAATTGTCAACTCTTTCCCGTTCTTTTTACTGTAAAAAACTTACTGATAAGGTGCCTGAAGACACATTTGTTTTCACTTATGCATTATTAATAGCTAATTTGACAATATGTGAGGTCTTCTACAGTGCGCTGGTCACATAAAGACTATACCTGAGGATATTTTCACTGGGCCACTTCCTGACAGAGATAACTTTGAGCCACAGTGAGATGATAGAAACGCTGTCAAAAAGCTAATTTAGCTTGTCATTTCCTTTAACAGCAGCTAAAAAAAAATTACATTAGTCACAAACTGCAAAAAGACTAAGTCATGAAATACCCCGACTGCTCAGCAGCTACACCCACAATTTTAATAGTCTTACTTAGACTGTGCTTTTGTCTGATTTGTGTGCATTCTTCAGTCCATTGCCCTTTTTGTTGACTCACTTATTTTTTCAGTTTACATTTTAACATTAAGGGTGGCCCTTTTTGTTTTGCAACAATTATCTTTCTGTTTGAATCCATGTCACATAAAGCCACTCTAATTCTCATGTCAGTCTGCCCTCTGTCCCACTAATCTGCACACAGCCCTGGGATGCTTAGTATTTGTGCTTTTTGTAGGTTTTTAGAATCAATGCAGTAGATGTCCAGAGATGGTAAGTGTTCCCCGAAGACGATCTACATCCTCCAGTCATCAGGTAGGTAGTTTTTGTACTTCAGTATATTTTTCTGTATTTGTACAAATTGAACAAATCTAAATGGTGAAATATATGAACTTTCCAACTTGTAAAAACAGGTTATATAATTTGGCAATGAAATGGTCAGACTAAAATCATTTTGAGGAAGTGGCTCACTGCTGTTTCTGTTTTGTTTGTTTTTACAGGCCAGTCACTTCTGGGCACAAGGTGGCTGACAGCTCATTTATTCCAAATCAAAGTTGAATCATGCTGCGTGATCAAAAAGGTGATGCATAGACTTCCTTTAGGGCACATTTTTTAATGTACAGTAGTACGCTTTTTCCAACTTTAAAACTTGTTTTGCAGGTAAATATTCAGTGAAAGGACATTTGAAGCTGACCTACGTTTCGACGTCGTTCTCTACGTTACGGATATGGAAGATGATACAGAGCATATTTTTAGTATGATCTGGATTTAAGAAATTATAAAAATGAATCCCCAAGGGGACATTCAGTTGTTAGAACTGTTAAAGTGAGAGTTAACTCAGACTTCATCTTCCAAAGAATGGTTGATTGTACATTTTTATGGCAGAAAGGAAGATTTCTTGTGGAGTTCCATCCTGCAGCTCACTGATCTCAGACATCCACTGACTGACTGTCTTTGTTGTTCAAAAGCCCAATGCAGGCGATGGTCCATGTTGTTCAGTATAGCATTCGCCCTGTGTCTGATGCTGCACTGCTTCAACCAGAGTTCCCAAACTAACACTTAGAGTTGAACCAGCCCTCTTGATTTGTTTTTGAAGTCTCCTGTGATCCTTTTCTGAGACTGCCCCCAACAGACTGCTGCATAAAAAACGTACTAAAAGGACTGCTTGGCCAGCTCTATGAAATTAGTCGTGGTCTCTACTTCGATATAGTTGTGATGAAGGGTGGCAGGATCAGATCTGGAGCCAGTCTCACCCAATAACACCCCAAACCAGCGACCCATCTCCTCAGAGGAAGAAGCCTTGAGAAAAATGGACCAATGCTTTCTGATATATATGGCAAGCATGTTTTGTATTGGGGTTCCGGTCATTTCTGAATTCCATATTTATGTAGCATTGTATATAGGCCAGTTGATACATTTTTTTAGAGTCAGGCTTGAACTAATTAAGTGTTATTAATGAATGTGAGTGTATCCCAGTCTATTAAAACATAAGACAGTGGTATGGTTGTGTTAGTACAGCATGATTTTCAATTATGAACTTCCGTTGTCCAAAGGGATAGGACGTGTCGCAAATGAGCTACCATTTTTGTAAACCCTCAGCTCTGGTTCCAGTGTCTCAACAAACAGAAAAGTTAAACATTCAATGGATTCAACAGATAATCCTAACTGTAAAAAATTAGAATTAAAAAGCAAACATGATAAAGGCAATGTTCCTCTAATGTAGTTTGTCTTGTTCTAGTGATAAGCAGTCAAATGCAATGAGGAAAAAATGTTAAATGTTTTCTGCTAAATTGAAAGATACTTTATTTGCAACAGCTGTTGTAGCTGCAAGTCAGTGTTATAGGTAACTTTTTATAAATGAAAAACATTGCTTGAAATTTGCGCAGAACTTGTGACATATAAGCTTGACTCACTAAAATGAAAACTGGTGCAGCTCCATAAACAGTTTGGAAAGATTAGAACAAACTGGAAACAATATTACTCTTTGGTTTATGCCACCAGGCAGTACCTCCTGCCTCACACAGATCCTGTGTTCTTCACACACCCTTAGGCACCAAGTTTAGTCACCTTTTATATTTTTTATTTATATAAACAAACAAACAAACCTTTTTCTAAACTAAAGCATACATCACAACTGTTCAATGGATCATAAAAACTATTTACCATCTTTGCAAAATGTGCTTCTTCAACCAAAACATTAAGTTTCAAATGCTAGTTGAGTTGTCAGTAACTTTGTCAGAGCCATTAAAATGTTAAGCTGTTTTGTCACTGAGCCTCAGAGGGATAAAAAAGATTTTCTTTTTATTGTAGTTGTCACTTATTGGTTATGATCACAACAATCCATGTGAACAAGCTATAGGAAAAGCTCAATAAATTAATCAAATCAAAACTCTCTACAATAGGCCACATGAAATACTGAGCTCACAAACACAAGAGATGTCTAAAAGAAATGTTCATACAGTAAACAATACACCTTGATGTTTTTCTTAATTTTTAACATTTTTTTTCTGCAAAATAGCTTCAGTCAGTGTCTGATTTCATTTCTGATGGTTCTATTCTTTTGGCCTCCATGAAGTGTGAGCTTATACAAAAATGTATGTATTTAAATGTCCTGAAAAACTGAATAAAGCCTTTTGTCTGCTGGGACTAAAACACTGAAAAGGTTATAGATTGTGAAAACTTTGATTTCACTGAGAATCAGATTTTAGGTTTTGGTTGGTGATATAGGCTTCTAGTGATTTTTGTACAGATTTGTAGAGAATTGTACACACTTAAAAAAAAAACATGCCATTTGTCTAAAACAACACCGAACTGCTGTGAACCATACTCATTGTTCACAGATTTGGGCTAAATGTTTTGAAATTTTTTTCATTCAAGAAATGAATGAAAGAAAAAAACAAAACCTGTAATAGCAAGAATAGAAGTTTGTACAAATCTTGTAATTCCTTTGCCCCAAGTATTTCAATAAGAGAATAATCCAGGTGTAGTATGTGCATTTCAATTAAATTTGGATGCTTTTGCAATTCTGTAAGAAACAGGAACAGAAGAGAAAAACTTGGCTCTACTGTAAACAACTGACTTTAAGTTGCATTTGGCTTAATCGTGCACACTGCTCAAAGTGGGCTGATTTCAGCTGGCCAAGAGACACAGGGAAGTGACAGCGGACACTGAGTAGGAGGAAAACTGAGGTTGACTAAGCCTGGTTTAAAGAGGCTGTCTCTTTCAAATCATACAACTCACTTTTTAAACAGTTTAGAGTTGTTGTGCAAGATGTGAGTTTTAGGGCAACCACTTACTGGGTGCAAAATGACAAAAGCTTACATATGGCAAAGAGTGTGAAGTCAGCAGCAGCTAAAATGTATATTGGTTGATTATTTTATGGGCCATAAATGAGGCTTAATTAAGAGGTGTGTATTAAACAGCACAAAAAACAGTTTTTCCATCTATCAGCTTGTCTTGTTAATTATGGTTACCAGTTTTAACAGCTGTGCTGTAACATTACAGTCGTCTTGAAAAGTTGCGTCTCGTTGAGGTTTTTGGTACTTGTGTGTGTTATTTGTTGCAAACCTGTTGTGAAAGAATTCAGCCATGATCATGGGATAGTAGGGTTTGTTTTTTGGTTATATAAAGTCCATAAGTAGGGTACAATAAAGTGGAGTACAACACAACAATGCAAATCAGCAGTTGCTTGTTGTATATGAAAACGTTGTATTGTGTTATAATAGGAATCATCTGTGAAAAAATAGACCTTAAGACATCATTTTGGCTTTATATATACAAACACAAAGGTTCTGTAATATTTACTTACTTTATTAGTATGTCTAAAGTACAAACTTTGCTGATTTTTCATTGTAAATATACTGTATAGAACCTGTATTAAGTTTATCAAATAATTATAATAATAATAAATAACAGCAATAATACATCTATCTGTTTAGTAAATAAAGTTTATTTTATTCAGAACAATTTGTTAAAAATACGCCATATTTATTGTTTTGAAATTGTTTATATTTAATAATTTTAAACTTGTGTTTAATTGATTTAGTTGTTCTGTTTTTAAATGACACATCGTTTACATTGTTTAGTCAGGTCGTGAAGAAATGTGGCATGGCATTCTTTTTTGTTTTTTATCTGAGTTACGGCTGGGTGTGAAATGTGCTCAAAAACATGTTGCCCTAAAAAGCATTCTGCAAGCCAAAATGTGTAGCACAGCGCTATAGAGGTGAATCCTAAGTTGAGGGTGAATAAATTATTTTTTCTAAAAAAAATTATCCCTTTAGACTAAAAAGACAAACATATTTTAAATGAAAACTATTAAAAACTATGAAAACTATTTTTCACTCAGGCATGCTGGATTATACAGGAACACCTTGAGTCTGAAGAGAATCGTCAACCTTACATCCTTGCCTCTGGGAGCAACAAGGAAGCCAACAGTCAGTTTGTGGTCCTGTCAAGCATCTTCTTCACTGGCAGCCATTGATGAGCTCTTCAAGGTTCATTTTGTTTTCAGCACCATTTAAGATCTTCCTCTCAGAAATTTATACACTTTTCTCCAGACAACAGGGTACAAAATTGATGTTTGCACCACAAGTGAGAGCCCAAGGGTAAAAGAGCTGCAAATAGTTGAACGTTGAGATGCTACATCTGTAAATCATGCAGTTTGAGACCTTCCAAACCATCATCAAGAAAACCAAATCATCCTATGCCCGAGAGAAACAACACATATCCAAAGAAATCGATGACAACTTTGCCAAACTTCGTGAAATACAAAACACGGACAAAGCCGAGCGAGATAGAAAAGTGGCATCTTCTGGACAAGATGGCACGGTTGAGAAGCTCGCACCAGAACAAGCTCGATCACCAAATAAAGGCACAAGAAGAGCTTAAGTGAGTGGGAAAAAGAAAAGGCCTCCCTTGTTTGATCGCTTGATGAGCTTAAGAAAATGCTTCCGGACAAAGAGGAGCAGGTCAGTCTTCAGCTGCAGGAAAAAAGAGAAGCAGCACCTCAACTCATTCTGCAGAAAGTCACTGAACTGGAGCAGCGAATGCAGCAGATAATTAAGAAGAAAAAGAAATGGCACCACAGGCTCTTGTTCGGTGGGGTAGGGAAAATTTCAGGTAATGCAATTTTATGTCTGACGTTAGGTCTGCGGTCCCCAAACTGATCAATTTTAAAAATCTAGAAAACTATAAGTACATGTCTCCATTTGACGTGGACTGTCCCAGTTGGAGCCTAAGAACAATATGAACAACCACGGTGACTTACCTTAGGCACTTCAGAGTAGGGCTGCACAGATTCGGTAGACCTGATCTGTAGAGCAGGGGTGTCAAACATGTGGCCTGTGGACCAAAACTGGCCCACTAAAGGTTACAATCTGACCGTGGGATTAATTTGGAAAGTGGAAAAAATGACATAGAAGACATTAACTGCATTTTTTTTAATTGAAGTAACTGCTATCCCTTATTTATCCAGCAGGGGTTGCACTTTTTAAGCAAGAGTAGGGGACATAAAATACACAATTTCTCCTAAAATCAGGCTTTTTTGGTTGCGATTGATTATTATGTAAAGTAAATTGGAGTTATTTATAGACTATTAGGCTATTATTTTACTGGTCTGGGCCACATGAGATCACTTTGGGCTGTATGTGGCCCCGGAACTAAAAAGAATTTGACAGTCCTGCTGTAGAGCATTGGTAGAGTGTTCCTAATATTCCACCACTGAGCATCTGGATCCACTGAGGAGTCTCTTTCTCTACTGCATCCCAGCAGAAGGACTGGTGACATCAAAACTCAAAACATTAACCATAGCATAGTTTACCACCACAGTCACTACTTGTGGTTATTATTAGATCATCCTACTACTTGCTTTTACCTGCCTACATGGCCGGTAGAACGTATGTGACGTCCAGAGCTCTATACCCCCGTTCCTCAGGTCATGTCCTCTGTGCTTTATTTTTTGCAAACTAATATTACAATCTATTTGGTGCTTGTGGTCTGCTCTTATCTCTCATAAAGAAAGCAGAAACATTTCAAAAGTGAAACTGAAGTTATTTTTACAGCTGTCGTGTTTTCCCCGTCATTCAGTTCAGCTAAAATGCCTCATAGTCCACACCCATTTCTGGAAAGAGCAGTGAGTTGTCCAAGAGTTGTCCTTTTTTATAAGGCTTTTCTGATTCACCTTTTCATTGTCCTTTTATTGCCCCTCTACTCACTTCCCGAAACCAGGTCTTATCAAGAAGACTGACAGTATTTGCTCTTCGTAGTTCTTTCTTATCCTGTATTGATAAAGAAAGTCTTCTTTTTATTATCAGGTATCATGTTGTATTGCTTTGTGTGCTAAAATAAATTCAAGCTTTCTTTTGAGAGTTTGACATGAGATGAGTGGTATCTAAATCATCTAGAAAAACCTGTTTCTTTTAAGGTTACGATCACTGATCCATTGTGTTTTCTGTTAGCATTCATGACAAAAACGTTTGTGACATTGGTACACTTTATTACCAGCATATATAAACTTATTACAACAATGTTTAGATAAATATGTAAAAGCACAAAGTAATCATCAGTCACAGCTTTTATATGTCACATGGCACATTTGTAACGCAAGGACACTTAAGTGAAGTATTGTAACAGTGAATATAATAAGTGACAGTTCATTATCAGTGCCAGATGAGGGTCTCGTCGCTCTCCAAAGGCCCGTTTGACTTGAGATCGTCCGTATAACATGAGCCCGTGTCCATGACCGGGCTCCTACTTGGAACACACAAACATGTCTCTGTAAAAGGAGAAACCGCCAGCACTTCAAACTCCACCTCGAAGCTGCCCTTAGCCTCT
Organism: Rhyacichthys aspro; assembly: GCA_036850595.1. Taxonomy (NCBI): domain Eukaryota; kingdom Metazoa; phylum Chordata; class Actinopteri; order Gobiiformes; family Rhyacichthyidae; genus Rhyacichthys; species Rhyacichthys aspro. The sequence continues at coordinate 142,019 of JAWCTZ010000042.1, read as the reverse complement.
CCAGACTCCCTCACCATCAGGATCTCATACTCCCCAAATCGCACCAAGGCTTTTTCCGGCAGATCCAACCTCTCCAGGTAGCCCAGTCCGCTTCCGTTCACCATCAGCCGTCCTTTCTTGCTCAGATTCTGAATGGTAAATAACATGTCTTCAGTTTGGGGTGTGCGGTAAGCCTGGATGGACAGCTGCTTCCGGGACACCTTTCGGTCCACCAGAGCAAAATTACAGGACAGACCGTCCCGGCCCAGCCTCAGAGGGTCGTCCGCGTCGTGTTTGATCCGGTTCCCCAGAGGCAGGTGGCCGTATGGCCCCATGGAGCTCTGCTGAGGATGGTACAGCTTGATTTTGAGACAAGTCAGAAAATCCTCCTCTGTTTCCATCGTCTGGGACATGTTCATGATGGAACCGTGGTTGCCCTGATCTGACCTTTTGATCACAAAACCAAGAGACAAAATAAAATAAGTTTGTTGCCTGTAAACAAGATTGTATTGCCACAAACTAGTACTTTTCTTTGCCCTTTTCTTACCTGTAATCTTCAGTCCAAGAGTGGCTTAATCAAATGTCTAACAAAGCGACTAACGGTGCTGCTGCTGAGAGTGAAAACAGGAACCAGCACTCCTTAAGCTGCAACAACAATCTGAGCTCTGCTTGTTTCGTCACCCTCACAAGATTCAAGAATGTCGCTTTCACTGCAACTGGGAAATTCCGCAATGTCACCTTCAAACTGAAACCAATTACTTGTATTTTAACCTTTGTCACTCACTAATACCAGTACTATGCCTTAGAAAGCCTGTGTTAGTAATAAAATGCACACAAGACATATTTTTGAGAATAAACTTGTAATGAAGGTACCTTTTGGCATGTTGCTTTCAAATGCACCATTATGTGGGCATTCCCAAAATTTTCACCGCCTGATGCAACCCGAGCCCCTGACCTGTAGAGGCAAAACAAAAGGAAGTCACTGCAGAAATGTGATGGTTTGTTATCTATTAACTCAGCAGAATTTACGGTGTTCAAACAAAACAAAGATGCCTCAAGTCAAAAAGCCCCTACCGGCTACAAATAAAGGTATAACATGAATGGTTTTCCACAAATTTACATTAATCCCCACAAAATGGAAATCTGTTTTGTTCAAGTCCTATATTCTTTTAGAACAAGTAGAGGTGAAGGTGTTTGTTAGCCAACTTCCTGTTTTACTGTGTTACGCCATTTATCTCAGCTGTTTGGTTGAGTTTATTCAAAGCCACACACCAAAATCTGACATCAATAGTGTTTATCTTTATGTTTGTGATATACTTTAATCTATTCCTCTGTTACCCCTGGACCTTACCTGTATGGATGCTTGACATACATATAGATTATTAATGTGCTGATTTTGATTTGTTGTTCTCTTTGCTTGCCTTGCGTATGTAAATGTTAAAAAGAATCATTTAATTGTTATATTTTTGAAAGCTTTCTTACGTTACAGCATTTCTTAACACATGACTAAAATGATAATTTAAAAAAGAACCAGGACTCTGCTTTCCTCTGTAGTTGTTTGTACTGCATGCTTGTAGTCGTTAGAGGGCGCTCCTGAACCCAAACCGAGAACCAACACGGAAGTAAACACAGGAAGAAGAAGTTCCCAACACAATAGACACACGGAAGCCGGTGTTCAGCAGGAAAGGCCTGGAAGTGGACTGATTTTCATTCATTTTCGAGGCTGACCGGCACATTTAGGTAACTAAAACGAATATACCGTAATTGGCGCTTTCAGTCATTTAAGATTTTTATATCGCGTAAAATAGACTTGAGGGGTTTATCCCTTTGTGACAGATATATTACTGTGTTAGCCCGTTTCGAAACATCAATGACGCTTTGTTTGACCCGGTGTTTGTCCGAGAGGTGTTAGCGTAGGGAAACTGTTCGGAAAAGCTAAACAAACGCATATTATTGCACTGAAAGCTTCCGAACAGGTTCCGTTGTGATACTAAACACTAAATAAAAGTAAGAATATTTACCGCAACCATTCAAAGTAGTATGACTGTAAACCAGCACCCGCCATTTTGCATCGACAAAGGCTCATCGTCGAAATTAAAGAACGATTAAAATTAAATGTTCTAACCATCAAAATAGAGTTTCTTTCTGTCGAAGCGGTATTCAATCCTTTCTTTTTGTTATCTAATTTGTTTAATGCCAGATCGCCCACCATGGTTAAGATATTTGTAGGAAATCTGGCGGTGGAGACGACCCAGGAAGAACTAGAGGAGCTCTTTTCTGAGTATGGCACAGTCATGGAGTGTTCCATCATCAAGAACTACGCTTTTGTCCACATGGAGGATAGAAAGGCTGCCACCAGGGCCATCAAGAACCTGCGACACCATATGCTTCATGGCACACCCATGAATGTGGAGGCCAGCCACGGGAAGAACCAGGGTCCAGTTAAACTCCATGTGGCCAATGTAGAGAAAGGATGTGATGATGAACTCCGTGCTCTCTTTGAGGAATATGGGACTGTCTCAGAATGTGCCATAGTCAAAAATTTTGCTTTTGTGCACATGCCTAACTATGATGAGGCAATGGATGCCCTTAAGGAGCTGGACAACTCTGAATTCCAAGGTAATAACAGCTGTGAATGATGTAGCTAAATATTATAGCAATAATACTTCCTACTGTAATGCTCTGTGTGTGTTGTGTGTTCAGGCAAACGCATCCATGTGCAGATCTCCAAGAGTCGGCCCAGGAATGAGGAGCAGGACAACTTCCCCCCTCCTCCTCCAGACTACTGGCCCCCTCGGTATCCAGGGGACAGGCCTGACCTCCCCCCTCCCAGCTACATGAGGGGCCGCTATGGTCCCCCTGCTTACCCCCCTCCTCCCCCCCTTCCGCCCCCTCCTCCCAGACGTCCCGTTTACCCAGAGCGTCCCTATGAAGGCGAGAGGGAAAGGTACAGTGTGGTAGATTACTATGAGAAGTACCGAGCCCGCCCTTACAGTACGCCTTTTGACGACCAACGAGCCGGCGTCCCTCCCCCTCCGCCCTCAGCCGTCGCTCGAGACCGTCTGCCCCTTGACCCTTACGAGCGCAGGCCCCTCCCGCCTCCTCCGTCCTCGTACTACGTCCGAGACCGTAGTCCGCTCAGGCGAGCGCCCCCTGCTCCTGTCCCCCCTGCAGCTAACGGCTACAGCTATGACCGTCCCCGAGCGCCTCAGGGATACGGCAGGGACCCCTACGCCGAGCTACGGCCCCCGCCACCGCCTGCACGATACGCTTATTGAGAAGGTGAGAGGAGGTCTGAGCTCGTCATATCTCTGCTAAAAAAAAAATCCTGCGTCACTCACGCAGCCGCAGCCTTTCGTTACAATTGTCGTTACGAAAAGGGGAAAAGTCAGCGCGCTGCATTACAGGTGGAACGTCGTACACTGTATACACTGTTAGTTCATGTGTGTCGTCTGCTCTTCTTTCAGGATTGCCTTCTCGACTGCGTCGCCGCTCGTCCTCCCTGACGTACACGGCGCTATCCTCTTCTTTCTCCGGCGGAGCGCGTTATGTTCTGTGACATAGAGGAACTGAATTGCTGACGCCTATGTTATTTTTATAATTTTATGGGACATTTTACACACGTTTTTTTCCTCCCCCTTAAGTTAGTTTGTCAATGTGTTGTAGTATTTTAATACTTACCATTATCATATTGGCTTTTTAATTTACATTAGAGTAACTAGTGCTGTGTAAATATTGGGCGGAACTTGTGACTGCAGGCATAACTTATGTGTGGTATTAAAGCAAATCTGCACGTTTTAAACCAAATGATTGTGGAGCTGCTGTAATATCCAACTGTAAATGCGACTGTAAAGATGTAGAAAATGGCTGATAAACAGACGCTCTCGCAAACCGCACCCTTACATTTGTGCCCTGTCACAGCTGTTTTCAATAAACACCAAATGTAAAGTGTTAACAGTGTACAGCTCACAATTAAAGCCCAGCGCTAAATACTTCATGGAGCCGTTGGGAAATACTCCACTCGACGTTCTGTTGTGTGTTATGATATGGTCGAACGCGTTTGCGTGTGTCCTGATGTCCTCACTCTCCAGTATCAGTTTAAGGTGATCTCCTTTGAATACTAGTACAGTCTTCACCACAGTTGATCATAAATCCAGCCATGCTCATCCAAATCCATGCCATGCAGATAATGTTCTGACAGTAAGTCACCCTGAATCTGGGGAGTGACTTCTGGGAAATCCTTAATAACAGGTAAGTTATGGGATGTACTGGAAATGGTACATATCAATAGCACTATTGTAACATTTTATGGCATATCTCAGAAAGCTTTTCATTAGCTTCCAACATCCCATTTGTAGCTTTTAGCAGTATCTGTGAAGCTGTGAGTTGTAGTGAGAGTCTGTTAAATAGTAATGCACCAGCTGTGGTCAATTTTGTTTTGGAAGATTGTATATGCCACAGATTCTGACAAATTAATAAAACCTTTCAAGGCTATGTGTCTGTTTTATTTAGGCAACAGATCTACTTTCACAGTGAAAAAAGAAGGCTTATGGTGCCTCTATGTTTTGAATTGTGTAAAATCATGTTCCCAAGCATTTGGTGTAATTTTTGTTGTGGGCTATTCCAGCATGACAACCTTAATAGTTGGGCTGCACAATATATTGCAAATTTATTGTTCTTGCAATATCTATATTACAGCAATATTATGGTCTTCAATTTGATGGTCCTTCACTTTTTGCATTTCAAAATCATCTAAATGGTGCATTAAATCAAGCTCTGGTTTGTCCAAATGAAGAAATCTTTAATAGTGATTTAGCTCTACTGTCCTCGTTTTATGTAAACTTTGTAACACATCGATATGACCATATTTAAAGATGGCAAACGTTTAAGCTTGCAATTTATTGATTATTTTTTAATGAAAAAACAATTGGTTCAACTATAGGTGTTAGTTTGGAGACACTGACACGCAACAGGATGGATGCTATACTGAACATGGACCATTACCCGCTATTATTAATACTGTGATTGCCGTGTACTTTTGCAAGCATGAGAATTTTCAGTGAATTTGTAAATGTGGACTATAGCAATACAACAGATTTCATTCAATGTTATTTTTTTTACTTTACTTTAGACACACGTTTATCAGTGTGTCTAAAGTGTACAGTATTTATGTGAATGAGGAAATTAATCATCAAAGAGCTCCATCAGACACAGCAGAGGAGGGGTTTAGACTGAAGCTGCTTCTGAAACAGGGCCTAACATTGCTTTGCTCTTAGCCCGAGCTTTTGTTAGATTTGTTGATAGCTCTTAGCTGTTGTTTCTGTGGTTTCAGTCCTCACCACAGTGGAAAATGAGCAGGGGCAGTGTGAAACGTATGCATACCCACATTTGCATGTGAGTGCATCAAAGGCATCAAATATGGTATCAAGTACTAATCATATTTTTTCCTGCATAAAATTTGAACAAAAAAGCAAGCAGTTCCAGTTCGTTCCTGGGTTTATCTGGTGGCAGCGTAAATAACACTTGGCTCAATGCAATCAGCTCGGCGTGCTCTTCTTGACTTTTGTTTGAAATTCACTGCGGCATAGTTCAAGTTCTCAGACGCCAGGTTCTGTAAGATAAAACAGTCAACAAACACGGACAAAAACTCTAGCAATATTCATAAAACACAAGTTCAAATTTACCTCTCCTGGCGCATTTTCTCCTCTATTTCGTACTGTAACTGAAAGTGTGAAATATCAATCAGTGGCAACTTTAAATTGCATATGATCTAAAGTTTTAATAAATGAAGTTAAATACCTGTACGAAGTCGTTTGATTTTAACAGCAAACGCAACAACAATCGTCAAAAGAAGAACACAGAGACCTCCCAAAGTCATGATCATCCACCATTTTGGATTATCTAATCACAAAGAGTTATTTTAGCAGGATGTAATAAATACAGACTGTGTTACACAGCTACATTGAAACAAAACTTACTCTTGCACTTGGAGCCCGTATCATGATCAGACCTGGAGTCGACATCTTTGAGGAAATAGCAGTCGTGTTGAAGCTGTTCTTAGAAATGGATTATGTGTAGTCAAAAAGATCTTACCTTCAACAATTAAATGGACAATACTAACTTCTCCATTTCCAAACACGTCCAGTCCACAAAAGTAGAAGCCAGAGTCGTTCATCTCGACATGCTTGATTTGGAGAAGGACATGAGACCTGTTGGAGCTCATATTAAACTTGTCTTCTGTAAATTTGTCACAGAACTTGATGCTTTTCTCATTTATGGAAGAAATAGAGCTGTAATTTCCACCGTTAGGAAGCCTGGACCAGAACGAGTGTACAGGTTTGATGGAGAAGTTTCTGCAGGACAAGACAACATCTTCTCCAGGTTTGACCTTCACAATGGAAGAGTTGGTGCCCCAACCTAAAACAAACAGCAACATTTACTTACACCCAAGAATAAATGAATCATGAACAAGTGTCAGTACTTACAGAAGCAGCCCAGAAGTAAAGCTGTTGTGACGATGAAGCTCTTCATTGTACCGTGTGATACTGCCAGAGTGGAGCTGCAGGGCGCTTTATAGCCCTTTTAAGGTGGTTTGTTGCAAAGAGGCTGGCTTTTTTTCATGTCGATGTGACTGCTGTTACCGGCCACATGAAGGATGTCCGGACAAAAGTGTCACGTCAACAAGATCATAGCACTTTAGTCTTCAACTGTTACTTCCACAAACTGAAAATGTTTTGAGAATTATCTCGATATTGAAACACTTCAGAAAATGGACTAGTCTTCAAAAGAATCCATGCAGAAGGTGGCTAAATTGTTTTATACAGTATATACATACAGTAGATATTGATTCTCACATAAGACTACACTGTACTGTCTCTTCCTGTCCTGCTACAGGGGCCTAGGTCTTTGATTAGAGACATTATATTAATCCAACAGATGAACTCAAGGAAATAGCTTTAGTGTAATTACAATTTTTGGCCACAGGATGGCACTTTACCATGTGAGGCAGTTTGGTGAGGTCAGAGGCCCTCTTCTTCAGTCTGGCAGAAGTGAAGCATGAAAACAGACCACCATCCTCCTGTCTCATCATTTCCTTCTCCTTTTGTTTGTAATTATCAGAATAGTGTGGTGGACAGTTGAGTGGAGGGCTGCTGCTACAGACACAGGTGAACTGGGCTAAACCAGTCCCAGATTCAGGTGTATGGTTCTGCCTGGATGGACTGTCCAGCAGGAGGTGCTGTTCAGGTAAAGACAGCTGGCTAGCTCAGCTCTCTGATGAGCAGTTTACTTTAAGATTCTTTACTTTAAGTCCCTTGGATGAGGCACAAAACCTCTTCTAAGTTAAAATACAATGTCCTGATTCCTTCTTTCTTTTTGTGTCTTTCTGATATTGCTTTGTTTCCACTTGTCTCACTTTAGTTATCCAACACAAGCCATTTTTAAACTCCTTTTGATGTTAACTTGTGCCAATCGTGAAAAAAACCCTGACTGAGAATGGGACCCTGAGGACTCCTGCAGAGTTCACTGTCCTTACAGTCATCTTGCCTCTTGTCCGGCTGCTGTGATCATCAGGTCATGTCTCTTCTGCAAAGTCAGGATTCACAGCATCCAAGATGAGGACGACTCATAGCATTCACCTATAAAACTCAACTCACTTTTGTCGTCAACACTTTGAAATATATGTATTGTGAACTTCAGTGAGTAAAGTCCATGTGGCATGAGATCATCTCAGACAGAATCATCCTGAGTATTGTATCATACAAAACAATGTGCTTTCTAATGAGGCAAAAGTGTATGCTAACATGTAGTCATTGTAAACCAAAAATATCCCAGATCTTTATCCTAAATACCCCACACCATCTCCATGACTCTCAACGAAAGAGAGTTTGTTATTATTTTGTTTTGGCATAAATTAAACAATATGTTCTACACTGCAGCCTTTCTGCACTTTGTTTGGATAAGCCTCATATTACATGAGAGGATGCAAGAAAAAGAATTACTCTGACAAAACAATTCAGAGTTTCCTGTTTCAGAAACAGAGTTAGTTCAGTTGACTCTGAGTCAGTTCACTCTTGAGTCTGGCTGAAGGGAAAAAAGCCATTATCAATGGAGCGAAGAAAAGAGGAGTCAACATGGCGACCACCACCACTAGAGGCTGCCATATTAGGTATGTACGTATGCATACCCACATTTGTATGTGAGTACGTCAAAGGCAGCAAATATGGTCTCAAGTTCTAATCATATTTTTTCCTTCATAAAAGCTGAACAAAAAAGTAAGCAGTTCCAAGGACAATAACTCCAAAAATACTCATAAAACACAAGTTTGAATTGACCTCTTCTGGCGCATTTTCTTCTCCGTTTTGTACAGTAACTGAAATACAAGTGTGATATATCCATCGGTGGATACTTCATATTCTATATAATCCACAGTTTTAATAAATAAAGGCAAATAAATCTCAAGGGACTGCTCCAGGGGCCTAGGCCTTAGTATTGCCTTGCTGTGAGGCAGGAGTGCTAACCACTCCACCAAAGCTACCTAGAACCCAGTGGTGGAATGTAACAAAGTAAAAATACTCCAGTACTATACATTACTTAAGTACAATTTTCTATCTGTATTTTACTCAAGCAGATATAAAAGAAGGTACTTTGTCTTTTTCTTCACTACATTTTAGAGCAAATATCTGTACTTTCTACTTCACTACATTTGTACATAGGCGAATCAAGTATGGGCAAATTTGCATTTGTAAATTGTTGTAAATGTGCAACACCTTAAATTAAACGTGCTACATGACTATTTGTCTAAACCTATAAAACTGACCTTTACGAAGCACATTTGAACACGGTATTTCTCTCTGATCTGTCAAACTATTGAACAGCCACATACAGGGGAACTTCACCTTAATTAGTAGCATAAAGATTTAATAAGATCTTCAGCCACAGAAGACATCTGACTGTCCATCCTGGGAGTGGATCCCTCCTTCTGTGGTTCTCCCTGAGGTTCCTTACCCTGATGGAGGGTCTAAGGACAGGGGATGTTGTCTTGTTCTGCCTGTTTGCATTTTACTGTCTGTTTTGTGAAGCCCTTTGAGGCAATTGTTGTTGTGTTACTGGGCTATAGAAATAAAATTGAATTGAATTGAATTGAATAAAGGATGCTCTAAACATGTCTCTGTGTGGAGCCATGTCGAACATGCACACAACCTTTCACCATAACATGCATCATCACACACTGCAGTGGAAGCATTATTAAACACTGTGACTGAGGATCTTATGAACTGTGTGTGTTTGGCTTTTGCACAAGTTCTTGGACATACATGGATCAGACTGATTAAGGAGCAATACTTTCTCTCATGTTCTGTTGAGCTAGGATACAAGGATACAGTCCTAATGTGACTCTGATATTAAGTTTCCAATGGGAGATTTGTCTTTGAAATAACATCAGACGAATCATCAAAAGAGCATGAATTTAAGGGCCCATGACTGACAGATGTTGGACATTTAAGGATGTTTAAAATATGTTCATATAAACGTAATTACAGGCAGTGTTATTGTAAATGCTTATTGTACTTCTGTAAAATTGTTGGAAACTTTGCAGGTGGTCAGCCTTTGCCATTGCTTGCAATAAATGTCCCCTCTGACCAAAGATCCATTCAACAACTTTATATAGGGTTCTTTTTTTTTTTTTTTTTTTTTTACATACTTAATGTGGGAAGCACAAAGCACAGTTAAAGATCATTGTACCTGTTTTTAGCCATCCACCTTGTATATAGATATCACTGTATTTATGCTGTTTTCCCTCTTGTTATATGTTTCCATAAATAATTGCATATCTTGTTCTTGCTATTTCCATCTTTGTATTTCAACTTAATTGTTATTTTGTATATGCCTCTCATGCTGCCTCAGGTCGTCAATGTAAATGAGAATTTGTTCTCAATTGACTTACCTGGTTAAATAAAGCTTAAATAAAAAATAAAAAGAAGAGCACAATTTTGTGCTCAATTTTGTGTTTGATGATTTCTGTCTAGTCACATGACGCTCAAAGAAAAAGAATGGGAATAACTTTAAAAAAAAAAGAACATAAAAACAAATAAGTTAGAACCAAAGCTGGGAGAGTATTATTTGTCAATATTCTCCATGTGTCTCTTGTGTAATGATAAAATGCTGCATTTCCTTTTTTCACCTTCCATATGGCCTCCAAAACAAGGCAGCAATATTCCACCTAAACAGTGTCCTGCAGCTTCTCTTCATGACCCCAGAGCAGGACCAAACCATGAGATCAACAGTAGATGAAGCTGATGTGTGTTCCAGTTCATTGATGGTAAAAAAAAAAAAAAAGAGGCAAAAATAATAATTACTAATCCTGAGTAAAAATCATCCAGTCTTCTTCTAAACCAACTGTAATGTAAATATCTGCTTCAATTCTGACCTACTCAACAAATAGCTCTGACGTCCACAGCATCAATGAGGAGACAAACCCGTTCTTGACTCTTCCTCTGCCTCTTAAAGATGCAGACGAGGGACACTACAGTGAGGAGCCCAGGAACCGGCGTGAGGTACTTCCAACAGATGAACATGCTCTTCTTAATCGGACTCAGAATGACATGACACGAGAGTCATGGCCCAAAGAGGTGCAAATGAAGATACAACAAAAACACAGCAAAAAGCCAGGTAATATAATTCATTTATTCTGGATTATAAATAACTGCATCACTTTCCCCTTTCCTTTCCAGGGAACAAAACTCTTCAGAACCTTGCAATACAGTGAAATATTGTAAATACTCTCTACTTTCATTTTGGCACAATACATAATGTATGGAAATAGAGTCTGTCTTATTTTGTTTTGGCATAGATGAAACAATATGTTCTACACCGCAGCCTTTCTACACGTCATTTTGTTGAGCCTCAAGTTACATGAAAGAATGCAAGAAAAATAATTACTCAGACGCAACAACTCAGTGTTTCCTGTTTCAGAAACAGAGTTAGTTCAGTTGACTCTGAGTCAGTTCACTCTTGAGTCTAGCTGAAGGGAAAAAAGCCATCAATGGAGCCAAGAAAAGAGGAGTCACCATGGCAACAGTAAACCACTAGAGGCAGCCATGTTAGAGGAGAGTAAAGTCATGTGACTATGGAGAGACCCCACTGGGGGTCTAGGGTGACTGGAGCCTATCCCAGCTGCTTGAGGAGAATATATTCAACTTATTTTCAGGTGCTTTAAGTGATAAATTCAAGGATTCAAATAAAATGCAAACACTTTTTTAATCTTCGCATTTATGTATTTTCAAAGGCCTCCATTTATATCAGTGTGATGGTGCACACTGCAATATTCCTGCTTTTCTGGTAAATTTGACACATTACATGACGCATTGATTGACGTGTACTTATGCAAGCATGAGAATTTTCAGTGGATTTGTAAATGACTATAGCAATAAAAAAAATATTTATTGTTTAATCGTATCAATGTGTCTAATGTCTACAGTATTTATGTGAATGAGGAAATTAGTCATCCAATCAGAGAGCTCCATCAGACACAGCAGAGGAGGAGTTTGGACTGAGGCTGCTTCTGAAACAGGGCCTAACATTGCTTTGCTCTTAGCCCGAGCTTTTGTTAGATTTGTTGATAGCTGTTAGCTGTTGTTTCTGTGGTTTCAGTCCTCACCACAGTGGAAAATGAGCAGGGGCAGTGTGAAACGTATGCATACCCACATTTGTATGTGAGTACAAAGGCAAAGGCATCAAATATGGCATCAAAAATTTGAATAAAATCTGAACAAAAAAGCAAGCAGTTCCAGTTCGTTCCTGGGTTTATCTGGTGGCAGAGTAAATAACACTCGGCTCAATGCAATCAGCTCGGCGTGCTCTTCTTGTCTTTTGTTTGAAATTCAGTGCAGCGTAGTTCAAGTTCTCAGATGCCAGGTTCTGTAAGATAAAGCAGTCAACAAACAGGGACCAAAAGGAAGACCTAGCAATATTACACATTTGAAATGTACCTCTCCTGGTGCATTTTCTCCTCTATTTCGAACTGTAACTGAAAGTGTGAAATATCAATCAGTGGCAACTTTAAATTGCATATGATCTAAAGTTTTAATAAATGAAGTTAAATACCTGTACGAAGTCGTTTGATTTTAACAGCAAACCCAACAGTAATCGTCAAAAGAAGAACACAGAGACCTCCCAAAGTCATGATCATCCACCATGTTGGATTATCTAATCAGAAAGAGTTATTTTAGCAGGATGTAATTAATACAGTCTGTTTTTACAAAGCTACATGAAAACAAAACTTACTCTCGCACTTGGAGCCCGTATCATGATCAGACCCGGAGTCGACATCTTTGAGGAAATAACAGTCGTGTTGAAGCTGTTCTTAGAAATGGATCATGTGCAGTTAAAAAGATCTTACCTTCAACAATTAAATGGACAACACTAACTTCTCCATTTCCAAACACGTCCAATCCACAAAAGTAGAAGCCAGAGTCGTTCATCTTGACCTGTCTGATTTGGAGAAGGATATAAGACCTGTTGGAGCTCATATGAAACCTGTCTTCTGTAAATTTGTCACAGAACTTGATGCTTTTCTCATTTATGGAAGAAATAGAGCTGTAATTTCCACCGTTAGGAAGCCTGGACCAGAACGAGTGTACAGGTTTGATGGAGAAGTTTCTGCAGGACAAGACAACATCTTCTCCAGGTTTGACCATCACAATGGAAGAGTTGGTGCCCCAACCTAAAACAAACAGCAACATTTACTTACACCCAAGAATAAATGAATCATGAACAAGTGTCAGTACTTACAGAAGCAGCCCAGAAGTAAAGCTGTTGTGATGGTGAAGCTCTTCATTGTACCGTGTGATACTGCCAGAGTGGAGCTGCAGGGCACTTTATAGCCCTTTTAAGGTGGTTTGCTGCAAAGAGGCGGGCTTTTTTTCATGTCGATGCAACTGCTGTTACTGGCCACATGAAGGATGTCCGGACAAGAGTGTCACGTCAACAAGATCATAGCACTTTAGTCTTCAACTGTTACTTCCACAGACTGAAAATGTTTGGAGAATTATCTCGATATTGAAACACTTCGGAAAATGGACTTGTCTTCAAAAGAATCCATGCAGAAGGTGGCTAAATTGTTTTATACAGTATATACATACAGTAGATATTGATTCTCACATAAGACTACACTGTACTGTCTCTTCCTGTCCTGCTACAGGGGCCTAGGTCTTTGATTAGAGACATTATATTAATCCAACAGATGAACTCAAGGAAATAGCTTTAGTGTAATTACAATTTTTGGCCACAGGATGGCACTTTACCATGTGAGGCAGTTTGGTGAGGTCAGAGGCCCTCTTCTTCAGTCTGGCAGAAGTAAAGCATGAAAACAGACCACCATCCTCCTGTCTCATCATTTCCTTCTCCTTTTGTTTGTAATTATCAGAATAGTGTGGTGGACAGTTGAGTGGAGGGCTGCTGCTACAGACACAGGTGAACTGGGCTAAACCAGTCCCAGATTCAGGTGTATGGTTCTGCCTGGATGGACTGTCCAGCAGGAGGTGCTGTTCAGGTAAAGACAGCTGGCTAGCTCAGCTCTCTGATGAGCAGTTTACTTTAAGATTGTTTACTTTAAGTCCTTTGGATGAGGCACAAAACCTAACCTTAAAATACAATGTCCTGATTCCTTCTTTCTTTTTTGTCTTTCTGATGTTGCTTTGCTTCCATTTGTCTCACTTTAGTCTTCCAACACAAGCCATTTTTAAACTCTTTTTGATGTTAACTTGTGCCAATCGTGAAAAAAACCCTGACTGAGAATGGGACCCTGAGGACTCCTGCAGAGTTCACTGTCCTTACAGTCATCTTGCCTCTTGTCCAGCTGCTGTGATCATCAGGTCATGTCTCTTCTGCAAAGTCAGGATTCACAGCATCCAAGATGAGGACGACTCATAGCATTCACCTATAAAACTCAACTCACTTTTGTCGTCAACACTTTGAAATATATGTATTGTGAACTTCAGTGAGTAAAGTCCATGTGGCATGAGATCATCTCAGACAGAATCATCCTGAGTATTGTATCATACAAAACAATGTGCTTTCTAATGAGGCAAAAGTGTATGCTAACATGTAGTCATTGTAAACCAAAAATATCCCAGATCTTTATCCTAAATACCCAACACCATCTCCACATGATTCTCAACGAAAGAGAGTTTGTAATTATTTTGTTTTGGCATAGATGAAACAATATGTTCTACACTGCAGCCTTTCTGCACTTTGTTTTGATAAGCCTCATATTACATGAAAGGATGCAAGAAAAAGAATTACTCTGACAAAACAATTCAGAGTTTCCTGTTTCAGAAACAGAGTTAGTTCAGTTGACTCTGAGTCAGTTCACTCTTGAGTCTGGCGGAAGGAAAAAAAGCCATCAATGGAGCCAAGAAAAGAGGAGTCAACATGGCTGCCATATTAGGTACGTACGTATGCATACCCATATTTGTATGTGAGTACGTCAAAGGCATCAAATATGGTCTCAAGTTTTAATCATATTTTTTCCTTCATAAAAGCTGAACAAAAAAGTAAGCAGTTCCAAGGACAATAAGTCTAAAAATATTCATAAAACACAAGTTTGAATTTCCCTCTTCTGGTGCATTTTCTTCTCCGTTTTGTACAGTAACTGCAATACAAGTGTGATATATCCATCGGTGGATACTTCATATTCTATATAATCCACAGTTTTAATAAATAAAGGCAAATACACCTCAAGGGACTGCTCCAGGGGCCTAGGCCTTAGTATTGCCTTGCTGTGAGGCAGGAGTGCTAACCACTCCACCAAAGCCACCAAAACTCCACACCTAGAACCCAGTGGTGGGATGTAACAAAGTAAAAATACTCCAGTACTACACAGTACTTAAGTACAATTTTCTATTTTACTCAAGCAGATTTAAAAGAGGGTACTTTGACTTTTTCTCCACTACATTTTAGAGCAAATAGCTGTACTTTCTACTTCACTACATTTGTACATAGGCTTATCAAGTACAGGTCAATTTGCATTTGTAAATTGTTGTAAATGTGCAACACCTTAAATTAAACATTTAAGTGCTACTTGACTATTTACCTAAACCTATAAAACTGACCTTTACGAAGCACATTGGAACACAGCATTTCTCTTTGATCTTTCAAACTATTAAACAGACACACACAGGGGAACTTCACCTTAATTAGTAGCATGATAATTTAATAAGATCTTCAGCCACCTAAAGCATAAAGGACGCTCTAAACATGTCGAAGCCCGGTTCAGGCCTCTATGTGTGGAGCCACGTCGAACATGCACACAACCTTTCACCATAACATGCATCATCACACACTGCAGTGGAAGCATTATTAAACACTGTGACTGAGGATCTTATGAACTGTGTTTGTTTGGTTATTGCACAAGTTCTTGGACATACATGGATCAGTCTGATTAAGGAACAATACTTTCTCTCATGTTCTGTTGAGCTACAAGGATACAGTCCTAATGTGACTCTGATATTAAGGGTGCATTCATACTTGTTGTGAGCTTCATTGGTTCACACTAAAACAGGAAACGATCCATTTAGTTTGATCCATCAGCAAAAAGTCTCGGTCCACCGAGCGTTCACAGCTGGCATTTTAAAATGTGGACCAAACACAACAAAGATGCGTTTTTGAAGAAGCACACTAGATGGTGTTGTTAGCCCAAATGCTAATAAGGCATTTTACCAATGTATTAACCTCCTTAAGTGCATTATGTTTGCCCTCTGCCCATCTTTTTTAGTTGGATAATACTGTTTTGGATAGTTTTTTGCCGCTCTCAGGAAAACTAAACGTTACGTGACGTTTTCGTTTCCAATTTATGACACTCTTCATGTTTGGGCTCGTCTGGGGTCCGCTTGGCATTCAAATTTCAATTGAACCACACCAGAGTCCACTGTGTGCACAAAACATGCATCTAGACCTCTTCAAAACAGAGGTCTAGACGCATGTTTGGTGCTCACTGAAGTTGTATAGGTCAGCCTTTGCCATTGCTTGCAATTGATGTGCCCTCTGACTAAAAATCCAAACAACCCAACCTTTCATAGGGTCCTTTTTTTTGGAGAGAATATACATATATAATAAACATATTCAAATGCTTTAACTGATAAATTGAAGTATTCAAATAAAATGCAAACACTATATTAATTTTCCCATTTATGCATTTTCAAAGGCCTACATTTATATCAGTGTGATGGTGCACACTGCCCTATTCCTGCTTTCCTGGTAAATATGACACTTACATTACTTGCATTGAGCCTATATTAATACTGAGTGACATCCATGTACTTATGCAAGCATGAGAATTTTCAGAGGATTTGTAAACAGAGACTATAACGATCAGATCAGATTTAATTCATTGTTTAACTCGTATTAATGTGTCTAATGTGTACTGTATTTATGTGAATTAGGAAATTAGTCATCCAATCAGAGAGCTCCATCAGACACAGCAGAGGAGGAGTTTGGACTGAAGCTGCTTCTGAAACAGGGCCTAACATTGCTTTGCTCTCAGCCCGATGCAAGCTGTTGTTTCTGTGGTTTCAGTCCTCACCACAGTGGAAAATGAGCAGGGGCAGTGTGAAACGTATGCATACCCACATTTGTATGTGAGTACATCAAAGACATGAAATATAGTATCAAATACCAATTATATTTTTTCCTGCATAAAAGCTAAACAAAAAAGCAAGCAGTTCCAGTTCGTTCTTGGGTTTATCTGGTGGCAGCGTAAATAACCCTCGGCTCAATGCAATCAGCTCGGTGTGCTTGTCTTGTCTTTTGTTTGAAATTCAGAGCGGCGTAGTTCAAGTTCTCAGACGCCAGGTTCTGTAAGATAAAGCAGTCAACAAACACCGACCAAAACTCTAACAATATTCATATAAGACAAGTACAAATTTACCTCTCCTGGCGCATTTTCTTCTCCGTTTCGTTCTGCAACTGAAATACAAGTGTTATATATCAGTCGGTGTCAACTTTAAATTCTATATGATCTAAAGTTTTAATAAATAAATGCAAATACCTGTATGAAGTCGTTTGATTTTAACAGCAAACCCAACAGTAACCGTCAAAAGAAGAACACAGAGACCTCCCAAAGTCATGATCATCCACCATTTTGGATTATCTAATCACAAAGAGTTATTTTAGCAGGATGTAATAAATATGGTCTGTTTTACGCAGCTACATTGAAACAAAACTTACTCTTGCACTTGGAGCCCGTATCATGATCAGACCTGGAGTCGACATCTTTGAGGAAATAACAGTCGTGTTGAAGCTGTTCTTAGAAATGGATTATGTGCAGTTTAAAAGATCTTACCTTCAACAATTAAATGGACAACACTAACTTCTCCATTTCCAAACACGACCAATCCACAAAAGTAGAAGCCAGAGTCGTCCATCTCGACACGCTTGATTTGGAGAAGGACATGAGAACTGTTGGAGCTCATATTAAACCTGTCGTCTGTAATTTTGTCACAGAACTTGATGCTTTTCTCATTCATGGAAGCAATGCAGCTGTAATTTCCACCGTTAGGAAGCATGGACCAGAATGCGTTCACAGGTTTGTTGGAGAAGTTTCTGAGGGACAAGACGACATCTCCTCCAGGTTCCATCACAATGTAAGAGTTGGTGCCCCAACCTAAAACAAACAGCAACATTTACTTACACCCAAGAATAAATGAATCATGAACAAGTGTCAGTACTTACAGAAGCAGCCCAGAAGTAAAGCTGTTGTGATAGTGAAGCTCTTCATTGTACCGTGTGATACTGCCAGAGTGGAGCTGCAGGGCGCTTTATAGCCCTTTTAAGGTGGTTTGTTGCAAAGAGGCGGGCTTTTTTTCATGTCGATGTAACTGCTGTTACCGGCCACATGAAGGATGTCCGGACAAGAGGGTAAAGCAGAGCATCACATTTAAAAGATCATAGACACTTTAGTCTTTACTCCTTACTTTCACAAACTGAACATGACTGGAGCATTATCTCTATATTAAAACACTTCTGCAAATGGACTAGTCTTCAAAAGAACCCTTGCAGAAGGTGGCTCAGTTGTTTTTAGGCTGCTTCTTTAATGTACAAATTACATTGCTCTGTCTCTTCCTGTTCTGGCACTCACCTTAAGTGGCTGCTACAGGGGCCTAGGCCTTTGATTTGAGACATTATATTAGTAGGTGAGAAGATGAACTTAAGGCAAAAACTAAACTGTGTAGGTCTCACTCTGAAGTGCCTTTGTGTGACACACACAAATGTATGGTCACAAAATGTGCATTTGTGTTAATGTAAAAGAGTAAGGATGTTAATGTAGCCTTTTATGTGTTACCAAATTCAGGTGTATGGTTCTGCCTGGATGGACTGTCCACCAGGAGGTGCTGTCTAGCTCAGCTCTCTGATGACCAGTTCACTGTGAGATTGACAAAGTCCCACTTCTACCTTAAAATATAATGTCCTGATTCCTTCTTCTTGTGTCTGTCTGATGTTGCTCTGCTTTCTCTTGTCTCACTTTTGTCTCTCAACACAAGCCATTTTTTCTACTCATGAGTTTTGATTGTAACTTGGGCCGATCTTTTTCTCGTCCAGTGATTTAAATATAACCCTAACTGAGAATGGCAGCCCGAGGACTCATTTTTGCTTCTGCCTCTCTCTTGGCTGCTTTGGTCTTGAACCATTTATGTCACTTCTGCAAGGTCATCATTCACAGCATCCTGCTGCATAAAACAGCGGCCGAACTGAGCAAACTCCGAGCACAGGCCACAGATACTTGTATTGTGTCAGCCATTAGCCAAAAGAAATAATAATAATAAATATCAGCAAAGCATTTAGGCCATATTTAATGGGGTAATTGCAGGATTGCTTTGGTCTTACTCAACTTAAAAAATTGGTAGTGGCAGTTTATGTTTAGTTCTGATGTTAAACTTTTAGCTCTTGAGTTCAGCTTGGTGGATTGGATGATTGCTTTAAAAAGGGAAAAAAAAATCATTTAGACCATTTTTACACTTCAATATCTATACACAGCCACAACAGCTGGGCACCTCCTCCTCATGATGCTCAACAGTCTTGTTACACACCTGGCAGCATTGAAACTTAAAACATGAGTGAATTCAAACAGGAGAATATTGCACACAGGGAACTGTAGCACATTTATTCGGAGAGCTACTCACACGTTAAGCTGTGTCGCTCATTCCAGGAAGTTGTATCTTGCAGTAAAGGTGACTAATCAGGCTTTCCGATGATATAAAATACAACATCAGTTGGCATGGGGAGAAATCATTGACTGAAATAACACTTATCATTTTAATCATTATATACTTATTATTTGTATTGCACAATATTACATAACAGCTGCCACATAAAAAACAGCAAATGTCCAAATGCTGTGATTTTCATTTTTACTTATAATGGAATAAAGTTTTAGTTTTCCAACTTTTGATTTAAACTAGAAATGCTGTAAATTCATTATCTGCATGAAACAGAAACATGTCTTATGTTTCTGTTTAAGTGTATTTTTGAAAGACACTCAGAACACATCCCACAAATGGCACACACTATTATTACAACTGCACACTCTACTGGAGATCTCAGTAGATCAGGCCAATAGTCCATGCCCTGAATCATGTCACTGCAGTTGTGTGAGTCCTGTCTCTTGTATGCAACACTTTTTTTTTCAGTCTGTTGTCACTTCAGCAGCTTATTTTTTGTGATGAGAAAATGAAGAACCTCACAACCACAAGTCTGTCAGTATTATTTTTAAGACATTACATTCACCACAACCAACTATAGTTTAACAGTAGATGTTTGTCTGTGTCACGTAATCATTTTTCTGCAGAATGATGTGCCACACGTTTGCTACAGTATCACTTTAAATCCATAGAGGCTGTTATTCATGCAGTTGGCCCACATCAAGTCTGTTAGCTCCAGCCGTGTTAACAAATGAAAAGCTCAATCAGTCCTACTTTAATTTACTTTAATTCAATTCACCTTTTGGTTGTTGTTGTTCTACTGTCACTCCTCGTCATTACAAATTTCATTAAATGCCATTCAAAACATTTGTTCTGGATTTTTTAATAACATAATTTATTTTAAAAAAATGTATTTTTTTTTACAAAGAGTACATTTGTTTGGCAAAATTACACCCAAATTACAATCAGTTCCACATTAAAGTCCTGGTGCTTCCTCAGTCTGTCTCACTGCTGAATAAGAACAAGTTTCTTCTTGGGTATCTGGATGATTGGAGCTAGGTTTTTTACGAAATTTCACACTTGCATAGTTGAGATTGTCCGAGCACTGGGTATGAAAATAAAAATACTTACAATTCAATATTAATGTTTCACGAAAAAATACACACATGCTCACTTACCTCTTGTGTTTGTGCATGGAGTTCTTGGTTGTGAGCTAAAACACAAATGGCATCATTAAAACCCTGATTAAATTAACGTAACTGATTATATGTAATGATTTTATACCCCTTTGGAGCTTCTTGTTCTTTACAGCCAGACCAATAACCACGACCACAAGGAAGACTACCAGACCAACCAGGATCGCCACAGGAAATATTAGTTTGATTCTTTGAAACAATTCTATAATTACAGACATTTTTTAAATTATTTTTAAAATTTATCTTTTTATGTTGCAATTACATTGGAGAAATAAAAATTAGCAGACCAAAAACACACCTTCTTTTACATCTAAATATGTAGATTTTTTGATAATAGGGTCATCGCCGATTTTATATCCACAGAAGTAGAGCCCAGAGTCAGAACTGTTCACTGATTTGATTGTGAGGAAGATATGAGACGAGTTGGACGTCACTGTAAATTTTCCATCTTTAAAGCCATCACAGAATGTAGCAGGTTGAGAAGGTTTGAATATTTTGGAAATGCAGCTCAGTGATGATCTCTTCACAGCACGAAACCATTCTATCACAGTGGGAGAACTGGTATAATTGGAGCACAAGAGTGTAACATTTTGACCGGACTGGACTTCCACTGACGACGTCTCAGAGCCAAAGATACAGAACAAACCTGATCCAAAGTAAAACACAGCAACATAAAAAAGTCTTCCTATGTATTCTGCATTTTTATGGGAAATAATCAGCTATTAATCCCAACTTACCGAGGCTGCAGAGAAGTAAAGCTGTAGATGAAGTGACGTTCCTCATTCTTCCAAATCTGCAAAAAGAATGAGTCTCAACAATCTAATCTGTGAAGAGGAGGGGACTGTTCAAATGACTGTGAGAAAACAAGTAGCACGACTGTAAGGCGATAAAAATCAGTTTCTCAAGATCTGTAGAAACCACAGTGTTTTTAAACCGTCGTACTGCTGCCTTTTTAGATTACAAGTTAACCAGTTTTTTAAACACCTTATGTGTTTTTAGAGACTGTTAAACCCAAACTTAAAAAAGCACAAGTGCAAGGTTAACAAGAGAAAGACGACGAATGTTGAGTTTTTAAGTAAAATAAAAAACCCTTTTGGCTGGATTCTATAATATTTAACAGCTTAATTAAATAATGTACAGTCTGAATACATTTCATGTTTACAAGGTTTATACCTTACTGTAACTTGCAGTAAGTGCATATTTAAGTATGTAGGTAAGTAAATGCTGGTGGTGATATTGGGTGTGTGTGGGCTAACAACACATGCATTAAGCCAGTAACAGTCAATAGTTAATGCTTCAGTAACATCACATTTGGAACATGAGAATTTGGCATCACACAGACCCTCAGAAAATAGGCTAAATTATCATATTATTTTTTAATAGAAACTGCACTGCAGTCTAACAAGATAAACATTGTAAAAATAACTGAAAAAGAGAAGGTGGGTGAGATATTGGGCTTTATCAGGTAAAAGAACATCTTACAGAAGACCTTTCTAATGCTAATGCTAAATACGTCAAGTAATGCTAATAGTAACTGATTCTTTACTCTCAAAAGTGCATCTGCTGAAAAACAACTTCAAGCAGAGAGAGCAGACTTATTCTTTGTAAAGAGTAAAGCTGGCCAGGCTACTGTGTTTTAAGATCATGATCAATATGTGATAATAGTACAAGATATAATGACACTGGCTGTGACTTCATCATCAGGGGAACTGTTTCCAAGTTACAGACCTAGGAATTAGTATGGACTATGGTTAAGGAAGTAACAAATGCACGGCAGGACGAATGCTACACAGAACAACATGGACCATCCACTGCATTTGGCTTTTGACCAACACAAAGCAGCCAGTGGACGTCTGAGATCAGTGAGCTGCAGGACAGAATGACACAAAAACTCCTTCTTCCAGACTACAATAAGACTCTACAATCAGTCAGTCTTTGGAAGATCTGCAAAACTGAATCAACACATACAAATTACTATGTATTTTTATGCCAATAGCATTAGCAGTGCAATATTTCAAAGCGGCATAAAGGAAGCCGTATTTTCACTCAAGCTAAAATCCAAATGATTAAATGAAAAAAAGAAAATAGTTCCACATAGGATAACTACATTTTAGACAAAGCATTATTATAAACTGTTAATACTCACTGTGGCTGAAGAGTGTGACGGCTCTTGCACTGAAAAAAGTCAAAACTGATTGTATAACTTCCTGTCACTCAAGTCTTTTCAGAAGCATTTCCTACGCAATACGTATGTTTTTAATGTTATTGTTTTTTTTTTTGTTTTTTTGTTTTACATTTAAAGATAAAACAAAAGTGCATGCATATACTGCTGTACGAAACCACAGCCTAATATCACAGCTTTCCTCATCGTTAGTTTCTTTTCTGTTGTTGTTGAGTGTGCACTTTACACACAACTTGACACACAGTTTTGATACATATTTCAGCAGTGTTAGAGTTTAACACCTTGGTGATGACACCGCACCATGTCTCTTCCTGGCACATCTTTCTTCAGCTGCAGACAACTACAAATATTACACCTATAAATTACCACAGCAAACAGGTGCCATGAGAGAAACTGGTTTTATGCCATTAGAACTTTAAATAATCATATATATGTACACAGTTTAAAAGTGACAACATAAAAATATTGCAAGGTCTTTTGATTGAGACACTTGTAAAAAAGCCACCATTCAGTTAAAATAATGCTATTTAACACTTTAACCCTTGTGGCCCCTTTATTTAACATTAAGATACACTCTTAGTTAGACATTAGGCCCAAAACGGTCTTTCCAATAAAAGTGTCATAAAAATGTAATATAGAATTTTTTTTTTAAATGCATCAGAACTACTTTAGACCTAACCTTACATATAAAGTTTATTTTTTAATAAAAAAAACAAAACAAAACACAGAAATGCAAAATTATATAAAAATGATGGGCAAAGTGGAATATTTGGGATGAGGTTATTACAGCCTTGACTAGGGCAATAACTGACAAAAAAAAAAAAAAAAAAAAACAACAACAAAAAAAAAAAAACGGTCATTTTTATGAAAGTGGAATAAAATGTTTTATATGTATTAAAAATCAAATCGTTTTAAAAACTTCAGAACAACACATACATATCAAGTGTTTTATAACTCCTGTACATTCGTGTTCACAATGAAATTACTAATATGTCATATTACAATCATGGCTCTTTCCTTATTATTGTTGGTGTGTGTTTTATTGCAATATAATGTATTATGATCTAATGTAAATAGACTATAAATAGCATATCTGTGTACTGTATATGTATATATTATTTATTATTATTACTTGCAGAGCTATAATGTGGGTTTGGTTTTTCATGCTGTAACCCACCTAAGTTTAATGTCTATGTAGAGTAGATGTTTTTCTTTTGTTTATTATTATAATACCTGTGCGCACCAGCAGAGGGTGCTGTGGGCATTAAAAATTTATGAACCGCCATCTTGAGGAAGTGGCAGCCATACAATGTATGTAAGCCACACAGTGTAAGAGGAGTTGAATGACTGCCAGATATTGTCGATAAGAGCAGACTTAGAGTATTAACACCAGAACTAATTCTAAACTAAGGAGGAGCTGGAGGAGAAGAATTGTCTGGTTCTTTTCTTTGAATTCTACAGTGAGTGGTTGAAACGACTCATATATTATGCTATGCTATGCTAATCGCAATTTAAGCTATGGTATGTTACTATGAGCTGGATCTTTGTTTCGAAGTTCAATGTGATATAACTCTATTTCTTCATTAATCTATAAACGTATAACCTAAAAACTAATCAGAGGAAATATGGAACTATGTACAAAATTAACTTTATCACAGAAATGAGGTTACTAAAGAAAGGTAATTATACTGCCATGTGCTATGGTAATGGCACGTGTGGAAAAAACGCAATGTGTAAATGCCTATGAGATACTGTAAATCAAGTAACTGTGGCTATAGATGATTTCTACCAGATCTGGCTATTTTTATTTTTTTCTTTATATTTAGAGTAATTTATATTCCCCCTGCCTATTCAGGTTGTTTTTTTTAGTTGACCAGGATTGAGCTGGACTGTCGGATGCAGAGCTGCGTCTGGATCGATAAGCCAGGGACGAGTCTGGATGCCACAACTTCACTTCATGGTGGACCAGGACATAATCACAACCAGCTAAGCCAAGTGCACAACAACAAAAAAATATAGTAGTGGCGCAAAATATTTTTTTTAGAGCTCTGAACTTATGTTTTTTAATTAAGAGGGTTTTTATAGCTCTGGAGTGTGTTTTTTGTTTTGGACTGAACATAAATGAACATTCAAAGGGATTGAAAAGACATTAGAGTGAAGAAACTGACTGTAAGGACTGACAAGGAGGACCGAACTACTGAACTTCTTTTCGGGCAGATAGTCTGTTTGATTAAAAATATTTTGTTATTTTAAGAAAATATTTATGTTGTTGGGTATATGCACATTTCTTTTATTTATATTGATGTATTTCTACTTGCTCGAAATAAATAAATAAATGAACAAACAAAAAGTTACTGTGAGGTGCATTTTACATGCATATGCTCTACATTTGGTGCACCGATTCCACACCCTTCTGCGCTGTGGGCACAAAACACACTGTCTCCGCTTTCTAGAGGACCCTGGCTGTGGCTCCTCATCTTCCTCCTTCTGACCAGGGATCTGGCCATGGGCTTGTAGGACCAGTCAGGCTGCTGGTCAAATGGCTCCTCTTTGCCATGATGAGAATGCATATCTTCTATTCTAAACACCTTCATCATGGAATTAAAAAAATGATATGAAACAAACAAACAAAAAATCTAAGTTTAATCCAATTAGCCTTTAAACTGACCAATATGTTGAGAATCAAAAATATAAAATAAGCAGAATGTACACATTTGGTCCCCCAAGGCGCCATGAGGGTTAAGTGAATGGAGCAAGAATTTTTAAACCAACTTTTCAATATATTTATAAATAACAACTGAAAAATGCTGTAAATTTAAATGACACAGCCCATAATTATTCACAGAGCAACTGTCGTCACCCATGGAGTAAAGGTACAAATTATGGCTAAAACTCACTTCTCTCATTATTAAACTTGGTGCCTGAAAAGTGGAATTAAAGTTTAAGCTGACAACCAAACTCTAACCAAACAATTGTCAGAAAGCTTGCACTTGCATGCTGGCCTATTTCTAAATAAGGACTGTAATATTAATCACTTTTTATGGCAGTGCATTGTATTATTATTATTTCAAACTTTTTTTGCCCGCTTACTTGAAATGACTCTGGAGGTTCTCAGTCATCCAGGACATATTTAAAAACCCTTTCTTCCTGGCTTGAACTTGTAAATCCAGATTTACAGGTAGAGAAACAAACAAACAGTTGTCCTCACTCAGTATTTGATTCCTTTGGACCAAAACTTGTTACTTATGCCTTTTTACCACTGGGTGAATTAGAAGTGTAGGCCGTAGAAAAAAAAGTCAAAAACTTCATTATGTTCAGCAAAAACTGAGATCTACCTGTGAAAGAAAACCCAAATGAAAATGGAAAAAGACCAAACAAACTCAAGTGGACTTCACAAATGTTGAAGTTTTGAGTTTAGGAGAGGGAGAAAGCATGAATTTGTGTCCCTTGAGCAGAAAATTTTGTAACAGTTTACACCTTTAGCTCTTTACCTTCGATGACTCTGTCCCTATGAAAAGTTCCTTTCTTTACTCCCAGAGTTTGAAAGTGCTGTCCATCTTCTCTTTTAGGGCTTATCACCGATAATCAATTCCAGGTTAAGACTGTTTTTTAAAAGAACTCTTGTTGGGTCACAGTTTTGCTGTATTTCTTTTTTTCTGTGAGCTGTGATTGGTTGAGACGCACATACAAAATCACCCCCCTCATGTAAACAAAGGATTAAAATAGTAAATAGAAATTTATTTACAAATACAATTTCCATTTCTCTGAAAAATGTCCTTTTTTATTCTTTAATAACATACCAGTCATAAAAAACTTTAACAGCATGTTTCTGAAATAAATATGAAATCCAAAGCTGTAGTTCCAGTTTAGCCTTTTGTATAGTTTAACAGGTTTAATATGAAAGTCAGCGCTGTGTAAAAGCAACGGTGGAGTACAGAGGACCTAAAGTGTCACTCTGGACCTGAGGGACTGACTTGGTCTGACCTCTGGAGGCGCTGTGGATTTTAGAAAAATCCAATTCAGAATATGTGATGTTGCTCGAAGCTTCTTCTGTCTGGACAAAGAGAACAAACAGGTGAGAGTTTAAAGTTCTGCACTACTCTGATGTTTAGAGATTAGATAAGACTGCTTATTGTCATTGTACAAGAATATCTAATGAAATTCATGTGCACTTAAAGAAAAACTACACAATAAATTTGGTCTTACAATGTTCTCTGTGTTCTTTTTGTCCAGTGCAGAGCTGTTGCTGTACCACACCAAGTTTTAACAGCTTTAACGGTGAAGATAGAATGACACAAGCAGCTTATGAGACAAATATATCTATCTGAGCATGACCATAAAGCTGAAGACCTTTTCTAATCTCAAGCCATTAAGATACGATAATGTATTTCCTTTACTTTTGTCGTTTTTCCTTCTTTTTTTATTGTCCAGAATAGGAATATATTCTCACATCACACACAAGCTCATTATTTAGTCATTTTGTTTTAATAGGAGAGCGTTGGTTCTGAGCCAATTCTACCTATGCCAAGTGAATTTGTCACCTTTAACTCATGCACAGTCACTACCCATGTAAAATAGAAATATCTATCTCTGGGAAAAAGCTACTATTGGAAAAATACAGACTTTCCCTATTCAGTTATTTATAACTTAAAGAGCATCTGCTTAAGAAAAATGACTAAAAATTAGTCAAACAAGTTCTTACTAATTCATGAGCTCATTGCAAGTAGGTTTTGCTTGTGTTAAATTGTCCAAATAATAGCAGTAGGGCAGTTTAATAGCCTTACAGCTATAAGGTTGCACGTTGTATGCCATTATCGCCCTTTCTGTATGTGGTCTGCAGCCTCACACTGTCCAAAGACACGCAATTGTTGAATCTAAATTCCTTAAAGTGGATCAGTCTGAGAGTGTTAAAGAGAAGATGGTAAGTAAAGGGTTTGCAGTGCTTTTTAACAGCACCAGTGGCTTATTCACAGTGAAAATGGGGAAATTCATTGTCTGCATTTAACCGCAGTGGCGCATCAGGCACCCACTCGTCGAGCACCCAGGAACCTCTCCAGATCTGAGCCAGTGATTGCTCATGCTACTAACTGGAGACTCTTGTGCATGTTTTTTGAATAAATAAACAGTTTGAACCAATCAGAAGCCAGTGTACTTTTGCGTTTGAAGCAGAAGAACCAGAAGAACCAGAAGAATGCATGTAAAACTAGATTAAGGTTTAAAAGTCTAAGGGAGCCTGAATAACACTAATTTTTGTTTTTTTTTTACCCTTGATGATAACCAAGAAGTTCCTGAAAACAAAGGAAACGTGGTTGGATATGTAATCATAACTGAGCTAGTTCCTGTTTCTTTTAAAGCTAGCCGTTATCAGAATGTATAAATGTTCACTTCATAATATTCACATAGGAAGAGAATTGTTGTTGTGTATTGTATAATAAATCTAGTTCAGATACTAATCTCAGTTTAGTGCATCCCTAGTTTAAAGTGATAACGGTGCTTCTTGGCATCTCTTACCTGGAGTTGTCCGCTGGGCTCTGAGGCCAGACTGTAGATGTCAGAAGTCTGCTCTGTGGTGTTTCTGAAGGTGGCAGAGACAGAAACTGTGGAGATTTCCACTGGATGAGGTCTGCTCTGACTGTTCTCATCTGGGATCTCCTCGTACACACAGTTTGACTGAAAAATACTCACTGTTTGTTTGGCACACTTTTATCTAATGCAACAAAGATAAGACGATGTCCAGACTAATAGCAGTTTATTTGTCTTTTTTAATGAAGCTCATCAAAACTATTTTGTTGTTTTAGGAAAACTCATTCTTCATTGCATTAGTGTGGACATCGCCTGTGATTTACTGACACTCACCTCTGGTATCTGAGCGTACCCTGAGGCCTCAGGAGGTTCTGCAGGAAGTGATGCCACTACACAAGAATAAAGATATTTAGTTTTCTTATATTTCACCTTTTAAGATGGCTTTGATTCACCTTTTGGTTTGTTGCGCCTCTTTTTCCGACAAAATATGAAGAGAGCCGTTGAGAACAGGATCACAACAGCAGTCAGAGTCAGACCCACATACAATGGTGAACCTGTCAGGAACACACACAATAACTAACCTCCTTGACCAATAAACCCCCAGCTCTCACACTGACCAATCAGATTCACTGGCTCTTAGCAGAAAGATGTATGTATTTCTTAAAGATGTAATTATGTGACAGTCAAAAACACCAACCACAGTTTTAATTCTATCGCTAAAGGATATTTAAAATAGGTAAGTGAGTTGAATTTGGATGAATGTGACTGTACCAGTCAGAGCTAAAGTGTTCTGCTGCTGATCTTCAAATGGACTGGAGGAGATTCTTCTTTGCTGTGTTGTGATCACTTGATAGAACGTGGTGACAGCAGGTCTGGGAGTAAACACTCCATCTAATGGGGTTGCAGCTGGAAAGGAGAAAAAGTACCTGGACATGATATATTTTAAATGTAACAACAATGTTTCTTTGTAATTAGCATAATCTTCACAAATTTAGTCACAGACGTCAGCTGTGGGTAAAAATCTGTGCTGAATCGGAAAACTTACCATTTGTGACTTTAATTTCAAATTCAACAAACTCGTATGTCCTTTCTGTCAATTTTTTCAAACCACACTTATATCGTCCAGCGTCAGACTGGTTCACACGTTGGATGGTTACATGCATCATATTGGGAAATAAATACCGTTCCTCATATTTAATGCTGTATCTGCCGTTCTGCTGTCTGTACAACAAACTTTCAACTAAAATATCTTCTCTTTTTTGACAGTCATTTTTACAGAAGATCTTCCAGTTTCCATAAAAATAAAAGAAACAGCTGACTGTGATGTCTCCTCCTTTAAGCACTTTAAAGACTGGAGTCTCTGCTCTGGTGAGGCCTGGTCTTCCATCCCACAGCACTGTTCAACACACAGAGTTTACACCGTTCAACAAATACACCAAATGAATATACCAATTACACACGTTTACATTTAGTTACACATTCACATGGAGCTCCAACCTAATTCTCATCAGTAAATGTGAGCATGAAAACTAAACAAACACAATGAAACAATGACGAACTGAAATATAGCAAAACATAACATGATAACAGTACTATGTAGAGTATACTCACTGAGTAACAGCGTAAAAACCTGACAGACTCTCATCTCATCCAGTTTTGGCGACGTTTGGCATTCTGTTTTTCAAACCAGGAAGTGTGTGTACCACTTCTCTAAAAAACAGACCACAAATGTGTAACTAACACATCTCTTGTCTCCTCCTTTTCTTCTAAATGGATTCAACTGTGCTGCTTCAGCTGCAAAGTGTGGCGTCCCAACAGTCTTTTCACACATGACTTGTGCTTTTGATGCTGACAATAAAATCAGAGCTCAGTTAAAACATGGCTTATTTGATTAAGACAAAAAATATGTCTTGAATCTCCTCACACAATTTTTGATTAAGGATTAATACAGTCCCCGGTGTTTTGTGTGTCATGAAGCCTAAATAATAAAAAAAGTCTATGCTGAATATAGATTTATGAGAGTTTCCTGCTTAACTTCCATTGATATGCAGAAATGAACCTTTTTATAATTTCTGACTCATTTTCTAAATGTTCCCTTCTTATGCTCTATTCCATAAAATACCTCAAATGATTTATGAGACTGATTTGGTCTTTATTAAGGCTTGAATGGAGCCTCGTTTGCATTAGGGATTTTAATTTCTTTACATCTAGCAGATAGGGAGGGATTACAGAAGCTCAGAAGAAGTTTAATTTGTGCTACTTGATAATAACTCTTCAAGCACAGGAGATTGACTTCCTCCCAACTTCATGCTATCTTTTTGTAAATGTGACCTTTTTTGGAGTTTCTTCTGCATAAATGTAACTTTTCTCCACTTTTTTCTTCAAATTATGTTTTTTTTTCCTTTGTGTTCTTGTCCCCTTTGATTGAAGGTCCATCTTCCTTATCCTTTTTTTTATTTTTTTATCTTCTTTTCCATCTTCAGTGCTGGCTTTAGGCCTAGGCCATATGGGCGGATGTCTATAGCGCAGAAAAAGAGGTGCAAAGGACAAAAAGCAGCCTACAGGTGTATGGTGCTCTACGCAAAAGAAAAGAGAAATAGATGTAGCGGTACATAAATGCTAAATCTAAACCAGGTGGCCAGGAAAATGGAGCTTTACTGCACATAGGATCAGTAATAATAATTATGTATTCAGATTCAGACCCATCTCCTCATGAACATGCTATTCTCTGCTATTATGCATTGTACTATTATATTTTCTAAGCCTATTTTAATAACAATTCTTAACAAATAATAAAAAGTTCCATAAAAACGACCTCAGAAATTGTATGCTTGTGTTCTTTCCCCTGGTCTTCTTTCCTGGAGCATAGAATTTCGACTTTTTGCATTTCTGCTTCAGTCTGTCTCTTTTGGTCCAAAAACTGTCTTACATCTATTGGACTTTGGAGGTTCAAGATGTGTCCCGGTAGAGAGCTGTACATCCTTCTCATCCCTGGCTTTAGTTTCTCATTTAGTGTCCAGACCACCTCTCTATGGGCAGTTTGTGTCTCTTGTTTTTGTTGCTTCTTGTTCTTTTTCTTTGTCAGATGCGTATCTCTTTAAGTTGCCCAACATCTGACCACTCCAGAGAGGGAAATCACCCAGAAAACTCCCTAAAAGAACTCTAAATGTCATCCTCCAATGATTGTGGTCAAATTAATCTTGTACTCTTCCTCCTCGTCAGCTGAGGGTCCGCCCTATAGTTTTTTAAACAGGATCCATATCTGGGATTTTTTAAATTTGTTTTATTAGGAATTGTCGTCTGTAGATTGGTTTGCACAGTATTGGTGGTAACCTTAAAAACAAAGCACACATAGTTTGAGGAAGTGTTTTGCAACCTAGCAAAAGTTTTTTTTTTTGACTGTTTGATTTTGTTCCATGGAAAAAGTTCTGTCTAAGTAGCTCACTTTCCTTGTTGAAAGTGTGAAGGAGACTTTGGACACTTTATTTTGTCCTGGGATTTTAGACACAACATTACCTAAGGCATCTACGGACAGTGTCACAGGTGATCTTTTTGCAGATGCTGAGCGATGATGCCCAAACTGCTCTCAGTGTACATGTGCATCAGTTTGAAAGAGTTGGATGTAACCTAGAATCTTTTTGTATGAAGAGTCACATTCTCTAATTGTTTGACTTAAATGTAACTCCATCAACACACAATCTTGCAGTCTGCGGTTGCAGTGTTTTGTCTTAACTGTGAGTGACGTGTGTTTCAGTGAATATCAAACTAACTTTACCGAACTAAATGGCGCACGCCTTGGATTGCATGACGTACAAGTTAGCGATCTGCAGAGATCTCAATTTGCATTTTGTTGATACATAATCCTTGTAAACGCAGAACAAATAACTTACATCTGATTAGGAGCAAGTGACTGTGCATAGTTTTTCTAATTAATGGCAGAACAAAGAAAGTCGGATTAATTTTTTCAAGAAAACGTGTTGTTTTGGACTTTGCCATAAAACCTTTTGGCTAATTATAAATAATAAAGCCCGGACCATGAAATAATAGACAGGAAATTGTAATTTTTGGAAGCTGGAGTGTTTACTGAACCTTGTAACACAAAATAAAAAATAAAAAAAATCAGATATCAATTTGCATATATGAATTTTCATTTGTATCATTTTTGATACATCGGGTCTTTGTTATTTATTTGTTGTGAACATTTTTAACCTATAATAGTCTTGATTAGTCTTTAAAATTTGTCTCAAGTAATTTCAAACTGACAAAGAACATTTTTTCAATAGTACAGAAGAACATCAAACACATCTCTATCTGCTGAAGGGGTGCTCTCAGCAATGACAAACCCACCAGTGGAACTGAAATGGTGGTTGAGGAACTTTTCACTTTGTTTGATTCATGCTTGTGTTCTCAACTCCTTAGTCTACAATGTGGTGTCCCTGGAAACAGTTTATGTCCTTATTCAGGAAAAGGTGGACCTTACACTTCTCACAGTACACGTGTGTGCAGTGCTTGCTTCTTTGTTGGGTAACCATAGCCTGAGTTTCCAAAGTTTATCTTTCTTTGCATCATCAGACACACTGAGCTTGTCCTGAAAGTGGACCATTGTCAGCAATTTCAAGAAACGATTTCGAGACATCCTCCATATACTTTGTAGAAGGAGTCCAATCCTTGTCCTCTACATCAGGGGTGGGCAATTATTTTTCTCCAAGGGCCTCATTAGAACCTGGGACTCTTGGAGAGGGCTGAGGCAACACAGTGAAGTCACTTACACTCAATAAAAACACATATTGGGTGGGTGGGTGGGTTGAGGGTCTTAAAATGCCCAGGTCTGCTCTACATCATCATCATGTTCCCCTAACTGCTCCATGTCACTTGAATTTCCATCTAAAATCATCTTCAACATATCGTCAATACGGAATTGTTTCGCCATCTGAAAATACACCAAAAAGCAAATTGTATATTTCTTCTGTGAATCATTGAGTTTTAGTAGGAAACAATGAACAAACAACAACTATTATCAAAGGAGCTACATTCTACATTTAGCTAGTAATCAATCATCATAATACAGCACATTGCATAAATAAATACATCAGAAGTCATAATTAAATTGTAAAATATTGGGAAGTTTTACATTCCTTTTGAAGTATCAGTAACAATTTGAAAGTTTTTCTTACCTTAAAATCTTGAATTTTGCAAAAATGTTAGGTAAAAAAAAACAACAACAAAAAAACAAAACATGGGTCACAAAGGGCAGGCAGCTTTTTTTGACATCTCAATTGTTTCACTCTGGGGCATGACTTACTGACTCCTGGTGGATGGACCTCTGCCTTACAAGTATCTGACTGTATACATCAGTTTTTTTTTAGAAAAAAAAATCACACTGATTATGTAGAGGGCTCAGAAATCCATGTATCAAATATGATACAAATGGCGATATAGGGTTGGGAGTGGAACTGGCTTGGACTTGTAAAATTGTATTTTAGCCTTGGTGGCGTTTGACCATAAGCTACTTTAATACAAACCCTATCTGTTCTGTCAGTGACTGAACTAGATGTAATGATAAACTGAGAAATCAACTCTGTGTACCATTGCAGAAGCTCTTTAACCTGAATCTGGACTCATCCTTTATCACTTGGATTACTGATTACAGGACATGTAGACCACAGTTAGGCTGGGGAACTGTCAATAGTAGCACAGGGGCTCCTCAAGGTACTGTTCTTGCTCCATTCCTCTTCACTTTATAACAGATTTTAATTATAACTGCAATAGTGGCTGGTATCATAGATGGACAGGAAGAGGAATAAAAGGAGCCTCATCCAGAGCTGACTTTAGGCGCGATATTCCACCATTGAAATAGTGTCCACCTATAAATACCTAGGAGTAGGGCTGTGCATTAAATTGAGTTAATTCCATTAATTTGAATTTTTAATATTGGACGATGTCAAAAATAGCCATATCACTGAATCGAATTTAACAGAAAAAAAGTTTCTAATATATTTTACTTATACTTTATTATAAATATAAAAGAGACTTATGTTTTCTTATTTTTTTGTGTATTTCAGATAGATAGATAGATAGATAGATAGAGACATACAAAACAATACAGTTATAAATAGACAGATTAAGAGCCTAAGTAATATTCAAATAAAATTCAAATAAATGTTTCTCTCAAACACAGAGGATTTTTTCTTCAATTGCTTGTTACTCAAATCTATTAAAAGTCAACAAGAAGAGGCTCATCAGAAATAGCGGGATTGCACTTTTTCAACAAGTCAAGGTAGTCAGATAAATCTAGTCTACAAACATAAATAGCATTATTCTGGACTAAATATGAAACCCAAAAAACTATATTGTTGGTTCAGTCATTTGCAGTTAGTTAGTTTTGCTGCTGTAAACAATAGCGGAGTACAGAGAAGCTGAAGTGTCACTTTGGACCTGAGGCACTGCATGGATCGACTCAGTCTCACTGTGGTTTTTGGCAAAATGCAGCTCAGAATAGATGACTGTACTCTCGTCTTCTGTCTGGAAAAAACACGTCACAGGATAAACTACTGGACTTCTCAGGTTAAAAGATTCAGCCTTTGCCAACACATTTATTATTTATTTATTAGTGTCCACATTAGTGTTTAAAAAATCATATTAAATCTCATACATATAATACGGGGAATAAAGTAGTCATGAAGCCATTCACCTCTGGTATTTGATTGTTCTCTGAGGCTTCAGGAGGTTCTGTAAAATTTGAAACCACAACACACCAAAAAAGTCACTTGATTTCTTTATACTATTATATTTAAAGATGTTTGTGACCCACCTTTTGGTTTGTTGGTCCTCTTTTTTCGGCATAGTATAACAGAAGATACCAGGATGACAACAGCAGCCAGAGTCAGAGCCACATACAGCAGCACCCCTGTCAGGAACATACACTCAATATCTCTACCCATCAACACATGTAAAACAATAACTGCTATGATTATAAATATACAATGTAACTGCTGGACATGGGTTGAATGTGAATAAAAAACCCAAATACATCCACATGAATTAATAGCTGAAGCTGAATAAGGAAGTTCAAATCACAAATTTATTTACAGATGTTTTTTTCCACAGACTCCAGTCTCTGTGATCCTCCTGTCCACTTTTAACATTTTGCTTCCACAACAAAAGCAGAAATAAGTAGGATAGATCATCTACATCGGTGCAGACTCACTGTGGTGGATTTAATTAAACCAACCAATCACAACCATTTATCTAAAGTGAACCTCAAACCCAAAAGGACCAGACCAATTCTTTGTTTAGAATAGAAAAAGAATGATGACTCCGACTCGAACTTGGATTTGTAAATTCTCAGGGACAAGGACCTAGGACTCGACACGACTAACGCGTTGATGACTCGGACTTAGACTTAGACTTGAACTTGTGAACTCATGACTTCGACTTGCCCTGGTCTCGGACTTGGGCATAACCTAAAGTTTTAAAAAATTGAAGTGGTCACATCGTGTTTTTTGTTTTATTTGAATACCCAGGATTCTTTTCTGGCAATTAATCCTGAAACTTTTCTCAGACCCAACCTGGATGGACTGGACTTGAGACTCATGGCTTGAATTCTTGTAATTATGACTCGACTTGGACTTGAGTGACTCAGACTCACATTTTGGATGATGATGACTCGACTCAGACTCGACTTAAATTTTTTTGGGTGACTGGGACCTGAACTCGAACTTGTAGACTGAGGACTCGAAAGTGAATTGGACGAAAATTGGTGAATTGACTACATCACTGGTAGCAGGTATCACACTGCCTTTAAATATGGCACGCCCTACATTCGCAAAAGAGAAAAACAAATGTGGAAGTGTGTCCGGTGAGGGTGTAGGAGACGCTCCAAAATAAAAAAGTAAATGTTCAAAAAGACAAACAAATGTCAGACAAGATAAGATAAGATTGACTGTGACTATGACAATACCAGACGGTGTTGTTGTCGTGCTCTGCTGCTGAGATTCAGACGGACTGGTGGTTTGAGAGGAGGCGACTCTCGGATGTGTTGTCGTCACATTATGGAACAGTGAGGTGACAGCAGGTTTGAGAGTAAAAGCTGGATTTAAAGAGGTTGCAGCTGGAAAAAGAACCTGGACTAAATAAATCTGACATTATAAAGCATCAGTATTTTAAAAACATTTTCTTCATTGAACAATAATTTAATTTTAATTTAACTTTAAAATTGTAAACTTACCATTGGTGATGTCAATGATAAAATCCACAAAGAGATTTTTAGTCTTTTTCCCTTTTCTCCATGTTTCAAAAACACACCTGTATCGTCCAGAGTCAGAGCTGCTCACATTTGTAATGCTCACAGACACTTCAGGTGTTAAAAAACTTTGCCCAAAATTAATGGAGTATCTGTCATTTTGCCTTCTGTAGCCAAATGTCTCAACCAAAATGTCCTCTGTTTTGTTACAATCATTTTTACAGAAGATCTTTTTGTTTCCAGAAAAGTAAAACAGACATTTGACTGTGATGTTTCCTCCTTCAGCCACTGAATAAACTGGAATCTCTGCTCTGGTGAGGCCATGTCTTCCATCCCACAGCACTGTTTAACAAATACATTGAGAGTTAATACTAGTCAACAAATACACCTAGAGTTAACACTGTTCAGAGTTAACACTAACTATGTTCTATGAGTCTGTGGTGGACAGTGCCATCAGGTATGGTGTATGAAGGTGAGGGACACTAACAGACTCAACAGAATCATCAAGAAGGTCAAGGAGGGTGTTGGCCAAAATAGGAACTATACTGGACTCTCACCCTCTCCACAATGTGCTGATCAGCTACAGAAGCTCGTTCAGTAACAGATACTTACTGCCAGGCTGCACCACAAAGAGACAGGAAATGTCTCTCCGTCTTCTATTTTTGTGAAGCCCTTTGAGGCAATTGTTGTGATACTGGGCTATACAAATAAAACTGAATTGAATTGAAATCATTCCTGCCTGTTGCCATAAAACTACTGAACTCTATACTGTAACATACACACAGACATTGGACGTTAGGATATATACACATCCTAACCATGGACATTTGTTATCTATCTATCATTGTTCAACAAATACACCCAGAGTTAACACTGTTCAACAAATAAACTGAGAGTTTACACTGTTCAAAAAATACACCAGGAGTTAATACAGTTCAACAAATACACCCGTTCATTCATGTATGCACTGTTTTTTTCTACAGCCAGACTTTACAATCTAGCAAACTAAAGTTATCCTTATGTGTATTATTGAGTATATTTGTGCGTATTAGTATAGTATAGTATATCCACTATAAATACTTGATTATCTGGCACTGAGTGGGTAGCTCTAATGGAAACTGTGGGTTTAATCACCATCCGGCCTCAGATTTTCTGATCATTTCAAAGTCAAAAAGTAACAAAATGAAATATATGAAATGACATTCTGTGTGTGGACCAAAACTTAATACAATTTTGTATAGAGTATAGACTGGTAGAAGACTGTTAAACAAATCCCCTATTGGTTCATGTTATTTTTACAACACAGCTTTACACTACTTTATACTACAATCACACTCTCACCAACCCTTTTCAACACGACACACAGGCCCCATTTTAACAAAATCTAACCAAATAACCCAGAAAGTAGACAATGAATGATTTACAACAGAAAAAAACAAAACATCAGTTAGTAATGAGGAAGGGTAAACTCACCGAGAAACAGCGTTAAAACCTGACAGACTGTCATGATGAAACAGGAACTCTGCTTCTATTACTATTATTATAAGTTGTTTCCTCCCTTTCTCATGAAAGCATTAAACCACACTGCTTCTGTGACCACAACTGAGAGGAGGTATGTAGGACCTGCCCACCTAAACTCACAGCGTTTGTGTCAAAGATCTGATTTCTTTACAAAAGGTTGAATACTAAAATCAGTTCTAAATATTGATTTGACCAACATACTCAATTCCAAAAAAGTTCTCAATAGAACATAAACAACATATCAGCTGCTGTAAATGAGGAGTTTTCCAGGCTGTAAATATAAAAGGTACTAAAAAAATAGCTGGAGGAGCATTTGGAAACTAATTAGGTTTAACACTGAGTATAGAAGGACATTTTAGAAAGGCAGAGTCATTCAGAAATTGGGCAGGTTAACTAAAAGCTGTCTAAAAGTGTTACTGTAGTGTACTGTTGATGTAGCCCGAGTTTGAAGATTGTGGGGTTTATGCTCTTTGAGGAGCGTGTTAAAATACCAGAAAAGGACATCATTATTAAACTGTGTTTAGCTCGAGTGTTATCACACTCATGAATTTTTAGTTTGGAGCAGTGCCACACCCACTCTGTTTAAGTTATCAAAAATATTTGCAGTTTTGTTTCACAATCATCGCGATGGTACACACCAATTATTTTTAATGTCAAAGAATTACAATAATTTTCTCAATCTCATGAGCACTAAAAAGTTGCAGGGAAATTAGGCAATGTTTATTTAAGGTACTTCTTTTTTTGGCAAGTCATCAATATTTGCAGCAGTGCCACACCAACATAGTTCAGGATATCAAAATAATTCACTTTCAATAAGCTATTTGTGCAGCTAATGTGGGCTGAGTTTAAGATTGCTGAGGTTACAGCTCCAGGAAGAGCTTGTTAAAGTACGAGGAGTAGAAATCACAGATAAACGACCAACATGGTCTCTTTCCAAAATGACCTCTTTCCTGTTGGAGTTAGTGTGGTACCCCATGGACTTTGCTGCTCATGGTCTCAAGCTGGATGTGTACAAAATGTCATTTGTCTAGAACAAACCAAATTTTTGGGTTCCATTGTAATCACACTGAAGCATAAACTGTGAGAAATGGGGCTGTTTATTGATCATGATTAATAAACAGATGTCATTTGTATATGCAGATTGAATCAACTATAAATAACAGAAGAATATTTTAAAACAATAAACCTTTCTTATTGAAGGTGGGATATGATTTTTACTGGAATAATTCAGAAAATGTACCAGTTTGTGAATTTCCAAAAAGTAGAAAAACATAAAACATAATATATTTGTGCACTTTCACTGATTAAGCCAAGGCCAGAGGCCAGAGGCCAGAGGTCAGAGACCAGGAGGAACAGGGAAGCGGAGTGTGGTTCCCAAACTGTAGCCGAGGTTGGTCCTGCGTGAGCCTTCGAAAGCTCTCTGTGCTTGGCATGACCTGTTCCCTGCTGTGGGTCAGAGGTCAGGAGCTGCCAATGTCTGAGCCTTTATGCCCAGTATAGAGTGTCACAGTTATGAACTTTCCAGCATATAGAAAAGTCACAAGGTTTTTTTAATTGAAACCTGGTTGTTTGAAAAAAGGTGAGTAAGTGTTATATTATTGTTGACACTATTTGGCAATTAATTGTGACACAAGCCTCCTGAGGGCCTGACAGGGGTGGCTTGAGGGCCTGATGTGGCCCCTGGGCCTTAAAATGCCCAGGTCTGGTCTAAGCACACAGGGTGTTGTCTGTAAAGCTCTTTCAGACAACTGTCATTGCCATATTGAACTATGCAAACACAAGTGAATTGAACTGAATTGGTAAAATCTTCAGTGGGACATTACTGAAAGTCTCAAAATATGGAAATAGGCTCTGAGTGAAAGTGTGTGTGAAGGTGTGTAAGTATGTGTTTGTGTTCGTGTTGTAAAATGACAGGGTTCCTCTGTCAAAGTCCAGCTTCACTCTGACACTCCGCAGCCTCTTCTTCACAGACAGGGGTTTAATCATCTCTGGTGGAGAGTAAGCGAAGTATTTGCCATGATAGAGAAATATTTTCCAAACTCCAGTATTTACAGGTCCCTTCCTCTGAACTGACTCATCTATTACTCCTACAGTCCATCCATCACCTGAAACCTCCACTTCCCAGCTGTGACTCCCTGACGTCACTCCTTCAGATCCCAGGACCCAGCGGTAAAAATCAAATCTCTCTGGATTTCCTGGAAGGCTCTGTCCCTCTCCAAATGTCACACTGGTCAGATCTTTAGACAAAAAAAGTTCTGGATGAGATGTGTTTGGATCCAGAATGACAGGGTAGAACTGGACCAGCTCATCCAGGTTGGTCCAGATGTTGAAGGCCAGGTTGCCCAGATGTTTGGCCTGGTCTATCAGAGCTCCTGGGCCTAACTGTGGCTCCTCCTGCAGGGGGCAGTGCTCCACTCTCTCCGCTGCAGCCTTATACTGTAGCAGGAAGGAGATGTTTGTGTCTCTCAGCTGCTCCTCTGTGGCTGCGATGATCTCTGACAGAGCTTCTATCTCTTTGCTCACAGCTGTCACCTTGTCCGTCAGGCTCTTCCTCTTCTGCTCCTCCTCCTCCCTCACAGCCTTGAGTCGGGCCTGCTCTTCCTCTTCTAGAAAATGGTGAAAGTTCCTAAACTGCTGGTGGATCTGTCTCTCTGTGAGTCGGGCCTGGGCTTCTACGTGAACCTCTGCTGCAGAAAACTGCTCTTTCCTTTCATTCAAAACCTGGAGCTTGTCCTTTAAGGGCTGCAGGCTTTTGTCAAGTTGTTTTTTGAAAACTGGAGCAGCTTCGTTGATGGGTCTGAATTTATGTCCAATGTGTTTTTCTGAGTCTCTGCAGACGAGACAGACTGGCTGCTGATGTTCCACACAGAACAGCTTCAGCTCCTCAGAGTGAAGCCTGCACACAATCTCCAATGCTCCCTGGTCGCTCGGCTGCAGAAACGGTGCCTTCCTCAAGTCTTTTGAAATTCTTCTCTTACACAGTGGACACTCTCTTTCCTTTTTAGTTGTCCACCAGTTCTCCAGACAGCTTTTGCAGAAGCTGTGGCTGCAGCTCAGAACAACAGGATCTGTGTAGATGTCGTGACAGACTGGACATAGGTCCTCTTCTGATGGAGAGGCCATTCTGTGAGACAAGCTGAAAACACAAAGTACAGACAGTCAAAAGGACAGGAAAAGAGGAACAGGCTTTTTTTTTCTTTTCAAAGGAAGCACTAAAATGGAAACACAGCTTGATGGGGTGTGGATATATCTCTGAAAGTTTCCCACTGTGTAATAGTAAATATGTGGAAGTGGGCTAAGCAGCAGTGTAATAAATCTGACACATTTTTAACTGATGTCAATGAAGAGATTTGCTGTTTGCTGTCCTTCTTTGAGCTAATTCTGGGAGTCTTTGTGCTTCCCATCTTTCAGGATTTAACTGTATCTGCTCAGCCAGAAACAACTTTGATTTGACCTATATAAACAAATTGAATTTGTAATCTCCCTTTTATTGCGATCAAAGTTTAGTTTTATTGAACAGTGC
The DNA here is from genome assembly GCA_036850595.1 of Rhyacichthys aspro. NCBI lineage: Eukaryota > Metazoa > Chordata > Actinopteri > Gobiiformes > Rhyacichthyidae > Rhyacichthys > Rhyacichthys aspro. The sequence goes on along the minus strand of JAWCTZ010000042.1, from coordinate 100,660 downwards.
TGCTGCAGATTATGGGTTTATAGTAACAGGGTCAAACTCACCTCAAGTCACAAGTGAATGAGCAGCATATAAAAAGACAAATATATTGATAAATAACTATTTGAATTAGTGGTTCATGTCCAGATTTGACCTTTTGCATCTGTTGTCATCATGACCATAGTACATTTTTCCAATTGCATATGCCAATCAAAATGGATTTAACATTTAAAGTAGCATTGTTGTTTTATCCTTGTGTCAACAGCACTCCTTTAGCGGTGCATACGTAGGTCTCTAAACTTTTGTCAGTCTTTGACCTAAGGCTGGTCTGGAGCTGTACCCCTGTTCAATCAGAAACTTCTATCATGTCCTTTTATTCTTTGGCATGAATTCTTTACACCTGTCAATAAAATCAACAGTGCATGTACAAACTCATACATCCATTGGTAACTTCAGGTCAAACAGTGGAAATACAGGAACATTTTTCACAAAACAACCCCTTTTCAATAGGACTTCAAGAGGGAAAATGAAAATGAACCATCTGTTCTTTGTTATAAATGTAGTTTCTGCATGGTTCCAACTATTTTACATGGTCAAATATAGATGAAATTCCATATTTACAGAGGCAGACTGTTCACCTCTTTAGCTCATCTAATAGAACATTCTCTTTATGTGAACTTTATGTGTTTATGTGAACATCCCAGGTTCCAGTTCGGCATTGGTCGGTGGGTCATGCTGTTACAAATGAGCTGCTTTTCACAAAACAAAATAGTGTATAAAATATGTACCGGACTTGTGAGAGTAATGTATAGTGAAATGAAATATGAAGCCAGTGTCAGTGTGCAGACCACCAACACCATGTCACTGAGTGTAATGGTTAAAGAAGATCTGAGCAGCACCTTTAGGCACACCCAATGCTTAATGGACACACACTTAAAACTGGTTTCGAGTACAGCCAGAAAGATGCACATTAATTAAAAAGTTTGGGTAAAAAACAACAAACAGAAATGCTGCAGTGTACAAGTCACATAGACACAACTGTGCACAAACATGATTTTGGTTACATCAGGTTACAACAGCATACTTTGGCTTCACGCTTCTGTAAAGGCTAACTTCTCTTATTTGATGGTACATTATAACATCTCTCACCCGATGAACAAAAGAAGGAGGGCAGGCAGCTTGGCTTTAAGTACCATGAAGTTGTATTAAGTTTTACCATTGTTAATCAAATTAAACCAGGAACAATTGCCCTGTTCTTGTTCGGAAGTAAGGGGTGGGATTGGTGTCTAGGACAAAAGAAGATTCTGGGTGATGCATCTTTAAATAGAAACAGTGTAAACTCACGTTGGTCCAATGGAGGCAGTCTGAGCAGCAGGGTCCAAGGCTGGAGTCTCAACTAGGACTAAATCAGGGCTAAATCCACAAAGAAACAAGGAAACTAGGACTTAGCTAAGACTAAACTAGTAAAAATCAAAGCTGAGACAAGTGAGGAGGTGTGGTCGATAACAACGTCTAAAGTCCAAACATTTACTGCCACCCATGATATCTGTCCTCGACCAAACTGAGGATCATTTCAAATGTTTATTTTGTCTCCTGAGATCCCGACTAAACCCAGACTTAACCAAGAACTACGTCAGGATTGAAGCAAGATCAAACCATATCTAACACACGACTGAAGTAAGAATACACCAGCGTTAAATCAAAAGTAAACAGACAAAATTAGGAGTAGCAGAACATTCTCCTTCAGGGTTATTTTGGTAATTTTCATGGTTCCATCGATCACAGCAAGTCGTCCAGGTCCTGAAGCATTAAAGCAGCCTCAGACCATCTCCTTACCTTCAAAATATTTGACTGGATATAATGTTCTTTCTTCTGTCTCGTCAGTCCGCAGAATCTTTTCCCAGAAGTCTTGGAGATGATCAAGAAAACAAAGCTTTAGAAATGGCTTTGTAATCCTCTTTCCAGACTGATATGTGTCAGTTCTCATCTGATCCTGAATTTCTTTGGATCGCAACATGGTGTCTTGCTTTTTGAGATCTTATGGCCTACTTCACTTTGTCAGACAGGTTCTATTTAAGTGATTTCTTGATTCTTGGTGCTTTCAGCAATTGAATTTACCAGTGCTGACAAGTCAAGAGATTAGTTTTTATTTAATATGGGCTATTTTTAATTTTCTTAGCTTTTGGCTTGTTATTAAAGCAGCAGATTCAAATGATTGTACATCTTCTTCATTATATACAACTGTAAGACGAGATGGTTTGGAACATTTAACTTTTTTGTTGAATAATTTCAGTAATTGATACAATTCTAGATGAAAACTTGCTATTTTACTTTACTTTGATGCCCTCCTCACTACAGTTTTCGACAGTGGGTGATGTGCCTCTTTGGCCTAAAATAAAGATGGATTAGTAATTGATCCAAATGAACAATTATATGTCATCTCTCAGAATAAGGGAGGTTAACCTAATTTCTGCTCCTGGGCATCTGGGCCAACACTGAATTGATGTCTGGGTCCTGGACAGCAACTAAAGTTTTGAGCACTTGAGCTATGATTACATGCCAACATAGACTTGACCTTGACCCAATCCATTTGTTTTGTAATGTTATCTGGCTACTTTCATTGATCACACACAGGTCATTATTTATTTTTGCCATCATTTATTTGACGTTAGAGTAGGAAGACAGGAAACAAGAAATAAAAAAGGTAAATAGATGGAAGGGTCTCTTCATCTTCCATAAACTGATTGATTGTACAGTCTTATGTCAATCGGGAAGAAGAAGCTCTTGTTGCGTTTCGTCCTGCAGTTCACTGATCTCAGATGTCCACAGCCAAAAGCTCCTCATCTTGACAACACATCTTCTCTTGATCTGTAACATGCCCTGGATTGCGTATATATCTATAACAATATATATTATCATTAAACTATATTTATACAGGGAAGACTCGATCAGAGAGACTAATAGAATAGATCAAATTCAAGCTTCACCAAGGCATAATATATGGTAAACAGTGTACAGTCAGACGTTGACACACACAGAACAGTTAATTAAAACATGAACATTGGCATTGTACATTTTTTCCCTTATTCCATAGATTAAAAGCAAAATATCTAAATGCTTTTTTTTTCTTTTTTCTTTTAACCAATTTCAGGTTTCACACAATACTTTGGAGGATTAAAAACTCTTGAGACCTGGTCTGGAGTGAACTTAACCTATAGTTAACCTATAAATATAGTAACATACAGAATATTCAGCATTTTCACATAATTACCAGGATTTATAGCTTGTAATAAACATGCAACCTCTAGGCTGAAACTATTAATACAGAAAATCATATTACCTCTCTTCTTTACCAGATTATTAGCATCTTATAACTAAGCTGTAAATAAAATGCTACCCTTATTTTTTTTTAATAGTACAATTGGCAAAAGTTACTCTGTTATCAGTTCCTCTTTACAACAGTCCAGGTGCTTCCTCAGTTCATCTGACGGCTGAATAAATAGTGGTGTATTTTGGGGTATTTATAGCAGTTCTCTGTTTTTTTGGATGAAATGTCACAGTTGCATAGTCGAGGTTGTCTGAGCAGTGGAGGCTCTGAAAATTACATATTATTATTATAAAAATGGTCTTGTGCATTTTGTAAACAGATAAAAACATCATTGTTCATTTACCTCTGCTGTCTGTTCATGCAGTTCCTGGTTATGAGCTAGAACACAAATTGTCATATTACTATTATTATTATAAGCCAAATAAATATAGGCATTTTAAGAAATGATGTTATACCTTTCTGGAGCTTCTTGTTCTTCAAAGCCAGACAAATGACCACTGTTATGAGGAAGACAACAAGACTACCCAGGATCGGTACTAAGACTTCTCTATCAAACAATTCTACAAACACATGCAAACATTTGACATTTTACTTGTAATTACATGGCAGAAATCAAATTAAAAACATACCTTCTTGAACATCTAAATATGTAGGACTTTTGATAATAGGGTCATCGCCGATTTTATATCCACAGAAGTAGAGCCCAGAGTCAGAACTGTTCACTGATTCCATTGTGAGGAAGATATGAGACAAGTTGGACGTCACTGTAAATTTTCCATCTTTAAAGCCATCAAAGAGTGTAGCAGGTTTAGAAGGTTTGAATATAGTGGAAATGCAGCTCGGCATGGCTCTCCTCACAGTTCGGAACCATGTTATCACAGTGGGAGAACTGGTATAATTGGAGCACAACAATGTGACACTTTGACCAGACTGGACTTCCACCGTTGACGACTCAGAGCTTAAGATACAGAGTGAACCTGAGAAAAAAGAAAAAATGCAATTTCTTCAAATTCTTCTTCGTATTCAATATTTAAATGAGAAATTATCAGACAAAAATCCCAACTTACAAAGCATGAAGAGAAGCAAAGCTGTAACTGAAGTGATGTTCCTCATTTTGTGTGAATCTGAGAACAAACTGATCAAATGACTGCATGAACACACAGACTGTATAGCACTGTGGTCACCGGAAAGTTTTTCCTCAATGTGTCTATTTATCAAGAACTGTAACTGAAACTTAAGTCGCTACAGAGAGACTTGCGACTTGACTAGGACTTGTGCTCCAAAGACTCATGACTTGGACTCGCGGTTTAAGACTCAGAGACAATGAACCTTTTCCCACCCGCTCCGCTCTGCACTCGTTCTTGTTCTATTTATCCAATCAGCGATGTGGAGATTTATTTATTTGGATTTTGTTATAAACTATTCAATTGTTGCTCAGAGACAGCAGCAGCGCAGAGAGTGCAGTCACGAGCAGACCAGGGCCAGCTGTATCAGGGAGAGTTGTTGTTATTAACTGTTGTACACACTCATTTATATGATATATATTCAAATACAAGTTGGATTGGTATCTGATACCAGCTGATCCATATGGATTAGGATCAGATCTATATTAAAAAAAGCCTAGTTAAGAATACTAAAAACATGTTTTGTTGTTCTTTCCATTTTGAAATTAACTATACTATTCATTCATTCATTTTCAACTGCTTATCCCACTCGTGGGGTTGCGGGTGGCTGGAGCCTATCCCAGCAGCTTTGGGCCCTAGGTGGGGTACACCCTGGACAGTGGCCAGTTCGTCGCAGGGCTGACACTTAGAGGCAGACATTGACAGACAACCATTCACTCTCACATTCAGCCACTAGGGGCACTTTAGAGTCACCAATTCACCTGAACATGCATGTCTTTGGACAGTGGGAGGAAGCCGGAGATCCCGGAGAGAACCCACGGTGACATGCAGACTCCTCACAGAAAGACCAGAGTAAGCCAATGATGTTTTGAGTTGGCTACAATCAGCCAATCAGCTGTTTTGGGTCGGCCAAGATTCGAACTCACGACCTTCTTGCTGTGAAGCAGGAGCGCTAACCACTCTGCTACCGTGCACCCCATTAACTATACTATACTTATTAAATATACTATAATTGCTTACTTTTTCAAAATGATACATTCATATACAAAAAATTTATTAAATGAATAAGACAGAAGTATCATGTTTCAAGTTCCCAGCAACGATTTCCCTGGATACATTCAGGAAAAAAGTCACCCTTGTTGAGACTCGAACCCGGTCCACTGCACTAAATCCACCCACTGTACATATCAAGTTAAACTCCAGCTTACTCTGCATTGATTAAGACTGGATGTGTCTCCTGTTGATTCGGCTGTATAACGTTTGCAAGTGAATACCATGTAAAACTGTATTTTTTAATACATAAACCCAGTCAGCTCTGCCAGTATTTAGACTCTTTGCATTGACTTCAGCTCTGGATGTATGAGTTTGTTCATGCTTTTTAAGGGTGGGCTGTGATAGTGAATGACAGGAGCGTCTAGTGTGGCGGGATTAACAAGGAAGGAGCGGTTGTTAACAGCGTGGGCTATTACCGACTGAGCGGTTTATGTAGGAGTTACTGTCCTGAGGATAAGGAGTAGCATTCGGAGAAATACTGTGGACACAGTAAACATTTTAATTGGCTGTGTCCAAATCAAGCGGCTCAGACACTCCCTCATAAATAGTCCTCAAGTAAGGACCATACAGCGATATACCTCCATCCACCAGAGGGCAGGCTCCAAAAGAAGAATTATATTGTAAAATCCAATTGCGACTTTACAAGTGTAAAAAACCCTTTTACAGCCTGGTGCAAAAGATGGATCTGGTCTCTAGAGCTGAGTTCTTGTTACGTGACAACTCTGGGGGGAGTGAATTTTTTTTTAATTCTTTGGTTTGCCCTCAGTTTAACTTTAGAGTTATGCATAATTAAGGGAGTGGCTACTTTGATTGACAGGGTGTCATTTTGCGTGGGCCATGGTGGCCGCTAGCCTGTACGGTGCTAACGCTAGCTGCTAGGTGTTAGCTGTGTCATTTTACTCTTCAGAGAAGTTTTGCATAAAACTACTGAGTTATTTTTCTGTAGTATTATGTGCCCTTCATTAACAAACCGTCCAAGAAGCTTGGCTCCAGTCTTTTTGGTGAGTAACATTCAAAGTGTACATTTGCTTTTCTTTATTAGCAATTTATTTTAGCAGATATGCTAACAGCCCTTAAGGCTATTACCAGAGTTATCAAAGCTGTTAAAACCAGTCGCAAAATGAGATGGAAAAGTCCGATATATTTTGAATTCTAAGGAATATTTCTATGTTTATGTTAGATTTGGGAAGGCGAATCTCATATAAAAAAATGTGGCATTATTTTAATTGTTTATTAAGACATTAAAATGTGGTTATCATTTTCAAAAATGTAAGTAGTTGATGTAAAGCCAGAACATTACTGTGATTAGACTAGTTTTATATGACTGGAATTATGCTCTTAAGACTATGTTTATTTGTTCTAAACATAATACAATATTTTGTAATTAGACAAAATTGAGGTTTATGATGCAGTACTGCAATGCTTTACTCCCTCATGCATTAAATCATATTATTACTATTTTAAGGCAAAAAAAACAACTTACGCTTTATATTGCAATACAGTAATCCTATAATTTAAGAAAAGATTGATTTGAATCTATATTAATATTACATTCTTAAAATAAACCAATCAGTATAGTTGAATTGTATTTCACATTGTATTTCACTGACTTTGTGTATTGTTTCCTGAAGGAGGTGATCCAGACAAACCTGACCAATGTGTGTTGAAGACCAGACTCCTGCCACTTCCACTTTCATCTTCTCTTTCATCAGACATTTACACAACATAGAATAACAAGCATTTGTTTTTGTGCATTACAGAAATGCTATCCTAATGTACAATATATTACAATACACACTTTTTCACCTTACTTTCCACATGTGCTGTCACAGTTTGCAGTCAATTAAAAATGAACAATGCACAGCCTTATTTTTCACATGACTTCCTAATTGTGGCCTGACCATAAAATCCTTAAGTTTATTTAGGGTTCTCATTTAAGATCATTTTAAAACACTCTCAGGCAGCAGTTAAAGTCAGTAAAGTAAATTGTGTTAATAAATGTTACATACATCAGAAAAGATAAAGAAAAACATATTTAATCTGTTCACATTCTGGTTGATATCTGTAACGTGGGTGGTTTGGACCCAAAAGCAGTACACAGGAGAATGGGTACAGTTGGTAATAACCTTTATTGCCACAATAGTAGACAGGGATCAGAGCAGCAAGAGTCACTACAGCGTTCAGGTCTCTCCTTCAGGCCGAAAACCCACACACCGTCTCTATAGCACGGGGAAGGGCTGAGGAACGAGTTCGGTTCCCCGGCCACGTGGAATGAGAGAGAGAGAGCTTACTGTGGTCGCCGAAGCCGTAGCGAGCAGTCTGCAGCCCGTAGAGTCCGCCGGCCGTGCGGAGGTGCAGACGAGGGAAGACGTATTCAATACATCATTAATTTAGAAGAACATAACGGCTTAATGCCCTGAAGGCTAATATTAACAGGTATATTACTGTATATTATACTTTCTTCTGCTGTCAGAATTAAAAAAAGATATTTTTCTTTATATTCACTTCAAATTTAATGAAAAACAGCTTATGTTAGATGCTTGTTGTCTCATAATCTTAAATTTCTGCAAACATTTCCAAAAACACAAGGTTAAAGCTTTATTTTATTTGCAGTTTTAGACAATGCATAGTTTGGAAACAGACTTCAGTTCTACAGTCGATTGGTCTGAGATGAGTTTATATCCCTGAGAGGGAGGGGTTCCACCAGAGTTTGACCCAATGAGAGGCTGACCTAGGATCAGTCTGGTTCAGCAGGGTCTGCGTTGGTGTCAATGAGGGAGAACTTACCTTCTCTGGAGTTGATTCAGGATGGGCTCTTCTGGGCTGATACATCGTCTTGTGAAGGAGCTGTTTGGTCTCAGCCACAGATCACTGCACTCCTCACTGAACACACAGACCCCTGCTCTGTTTGTGGTAGGGGTCTAGTCCTGGGGCTGGACCAGTCACTGTCAGAGGGTGTTGTCTGGTTCAAAATGTATCCAACATCTACATTTCAAATCAGGCAAAACCCTCCATCAACAACTGGTCCAGCCCAAGGACTAGCCCCCTACCTCAAACAGAGCAGGGGTCTGTGTGTTCAGTCAGTGAGGAGTGCAGTGATCTGTGGCTGAGACCAAACATTAACACCAACACAGACCCTTCACCTTCTGAACCAGACTGATACTACATTAACCTCTCATTGGGTCAAACTCTGGTTAAACCCCTCTAAACGCCTATAAATTCATCTCAGACCAGTCGACTGGATTAAGTCCCTTCAGTTGGTGGTGCACTCTGGTCTCACTGTGGTGCTTCAGGCTGTTCTTGTTTAAAGCAGCAGAACCACCAGTCCCATGACCAGGACGACACCGAAGGTAATAAGGATGAGTCCAGTGAAAAGGCCAAGATTTTGCAGAGGTTCCTCCCACTTCTTCCAGTAGCCGTCTGACTTGTCGGTCTTCTCTTCGCTGGCATCACCGGTGCAAGCCTCTTCCACCGCGGTCTCAGCCTCCTCCAAAAGCACTTTCACAGAAATCTTGGGAAGAACCGAAGCTTCCTCGTCGTCATCGTCAGTGAGGTCGGCGCTGGGACAGAAACTCTGTCTCCTTACTTATGCCAATGATTCTTCTGTGATCAAAGTCGAACTCAAAAGTAGGAATGCGCTTCAGTGTTTTTGGAGATTCTGTTGTCATCATGTCTCCGTCTTGGACTTTGTTTTTGCCCAGTTTGAAGCGCTTCCACACAGAAGCCTTCTTGTTTCCCGGCTCTTTCTCCTCTCGGCTTTTGCGGAACAGTTTCTTCCAGCTAAACTTAGTGAAACAACTCGGTTGTTCCACTTCAGTTTGGGATCCCTGTGTCTCCTCCAGCAGCTCGTCGACATAAACCGAGGGTAAAATCGGTAAATCCAAGTCGGAGCTTAAGGACTCGGCCCGGTCTGAAGTCGAGGATGGTCCGGCTGGAGTCACCTCAATCCTCGAGCTGATCTCACACTCAGACTCCATTTTTGAAGAGATCATCTTAACCTGAATGTAAGACAAAGAGATAAATATGAATATCACATTGGAAATGATTTATGACAACAGTAAAGTTCACACAATCTCAAAGTTGATGGAAAGTGTCAACATAAACATTTCCAGAAAAATTTTCTTCTGGATTCTACATAATCCAACTAAAGCATTACATTTTCTACTGTAAGTTTTTACTTCTCAACAAAATGGAAACACAATTTAATGATATATTTTGCACAAACTCAACTCCTCTCGTACCTGTTCCTCTGTCTCGGTGGCATCTCCACAGGAAAAAGGGTGGGCTGTTGTTTTCTTGCCCTGTTCCATAATGATCTCTGGGAGAGGAGAAGCCTCATCGTCGGTGAGGTCAGCGCTCTGAGACACAAACTGCGTCTCCTGAATGACGCCAGTGATCTTCCTCTGATCAATGTCAGCTTTTGCCGGCTCTTTCTTTCGGCCTATTCCAAACAGTTTCTTCCAGCTGAACTTAGTTTGGGATCCCTGTGTCTCCTCCAGCAGCTCGTCGACATAAACCGAGGGTAAAATCGGTAAATCCAACTCAGAGCTTGTGGACTCGGCCCGGTCTGGACTCCAGGATGGTCTGGCTGGAGTCATCTTAATCCTGGAGATGATCTCAACCTGATGAAAGACAAACAGAGGAAAATGAATATCACATAGAAATGATTTATGACAACAGTTAATCTCAACAAATTTTGATAAAAAGATGTGTTTTTGAGTTTAAGTAAATTAGTAGTTTTTTCATGTACTCAGCAAAGGGCAAAAGGAAAGAAATACTGCTACTAACTGTCCACAAATGTGTTTTTATAAATTGAAAAGCCCGGAGACAGTACGTTTACATGAGAACAGACTATTGTGTTCCTCTGCTGAATTTTAGAAATGTATAAAAAGTTTATGGAAAGCAGCAACACAAACATTTCCACAAAAACTACATCTCATTTTCTTCTGGATTCTAAAAAAATCCAACTAAAACATTACATTTTCTAAAAACAACAAAAACAAAATGAAAACCTCAAAATAATTCTACATTTTGCACAAACTCTGCTCCTTTCGTACCTGTTCCTCCACTTCTTCAACAGCAAAAGGGTGGGCCTTTTCCAGAGTTTCCAAACGTGAAATCATCTTGTTTTCAAAGTTTGTTGATCTTTGAATCAGGCTCTTTTCAAAGTGTGTGTGTCTTTGACGAATGTCTCCAACAGAATGACCCTCAGTGGATCAGAATGTGTAAAATAAAATAGAACAGAATCATGATGTTGGTCGCCGCAGTTACGCGGTTTAAACATAAACACAATTACACATAAGTATATTCCCATTTTATTTGACTAGACCCAGGCTTTCACTGTTTTAAACTGTTCTGGCTCCTCCTTTTATTTATATATCATGTAAATTTGATCACAGTGATGACAAAAGCAAGTTTGAACTGCATCAAAAATGATTGGCCAAGATCTGCTGAGTACGGCTGATATTTAAATCTCCCGCATTTTACAGTTAGGGCAGAAAATTACCCCAAAATGATCTTCACATCCAGCAAATGCACTTTTTGTTCCTTTTGCTTCAGAAAAAGATTTCAGAGCATTAAAAGTAGAACTAGTTGCTTCTGTAACAGCTCAGATCCTGAAACTGTGAGGCTTTCAACTCTTTAAACTCTCCTGTAGGATTCTCACAAAGCACTAGACACTTTCTGACGGTTTTGATGTATTGTTTTTAATTTGGGTCTCTTTTTATGCTTTCTTCCTATTTAATGATATTTACATTGACACATGACATGTATTTATTCATTGATGCACTTAATGCAGATGTGTGTAATTGTTTGTATTGTCTTCCTTTTTTCTTTTTCAATTTTTTCTGAACAATCACCAAGACAAACTCCAGTCAATGCTCTCGTTGAAATGGCTACAAACTATTGAATTTTGAAACTTGAATCTTGATTTGAATGATGACGACCTCACAGTTGAGATTTGAAGTGAACAGCTCGCCTAGCATTGTCTCCACTTTTAGAGTTTCACCTGGTTATGACCTTCATTTTGTGACTTTCTGTTTCTGTTCAGGGGCTTTATTTAGTTTAGTTTTTGCACCACAGCACAAACATTATAGGTTTCTTTAACATTAGTTATCTTTTCCTGTTTTATTGTCAATAAACCAACAAAACTGTGCAGCTGAAATGTAAATAGACGCTGGATGCTGTGCTCAAGCAAATTAAAAATATTCACTAAACAATGAGCTCAATTCCTCTCAACTGCCAAAGCTGCACACTCGCTCTGATTGGCATTTTATTATTAGTAAAACTATGATTCAACACTAATTCTGCTGTTGTCACTAAGCTGTCACTGAGCTTTTATATAAAGTGCTTAATATCCATCATGTACAGTAGCCCTTCAATAAGCATGCTTATATCATCATGGAAATAAAAGAAAATTACAGTATATTGTATAAAAATATTTGTTTCCATAAATGTGTTATGTTTGTATAATTGCATCAATAATTACAAATATATACAGTATAAATATAGTGTGTTTTACGTTTAATCAGAGCAAACCTGGCACATCACACTGACAAAGTATGTATGTACAATAATATTTATTCATACAGAACATACATACAGTACATACACAGTTATAGTGCAGAGACTAGGAAACATAAAAGACTGGGTTCAAGGTAAATGTTTCTCTGCCAAAAAAAAGTGCAAGTTATATAAAAAAAAGTCTTTTGTACAGATTAACAGAACAAACAGTTCCCTTTTCAACAAATGCTCAAGACTGAAATCAAACAACACATCTGATGCTGATGAAGCTAACGGTATAATTTCAAAGTCTAAAACAGATTTAATCTTATTAATGCAAATAATATCTTGCTCAGCCATTTGATTGTGACCTATTGTTTAGGAACCACTGCCTTATTTTACACATTTTTAACCCAGACACAAAAACTTCAACATATTTGTCTTTGCCAGTTCTTAATATTTTCCAAGTAAATTAAAATATATATTAATCTTAATCAATTTTATTCATCTGTTTCACCAAAAAAAAAAAAAGAAATGAGGAGGTTTATTTATTTATTTAGTTATTTATTTATTTTTATGTCCTTTTAAAACCCAGTGCTTCCTTCACTCACTGTAAATGTGGAACTGTTCAGCTCAGATTCAGTTTATTTGATATTTTTTGACTTGTGCTGTTTAAACAACTTTAAACAAATCAACTATGAGTCCTGCCTTCACATCCAAACCTCAGACTAACCCCTGTGTCCTCTCGTTTAGACTGGGACAGCAGTCCATCCTCAACATCCAGTCCGTCTCCAGGTACAGTAAGTAACGCAGCCTGAAGACACTCTGAAGCAAAAACGGACCACAACCAGGACTACAGCCGTCTGCAGAATAAATCTTCTTTTGTTTGATTATGACTGGTTCAACTTTAGAAATAAAAGTGATCAAAATGATCCAGTATACATGTTTTTCTGTTTTTCTGTTGTCCGTATCACTTGCTGTAGCCACTGACTGTCTCCTTCCTCCTGTTTTCTCTTTCTTCCACCTTCCTTGTTGGTCACTTGTCTTGTCTCCCCTCCGTCTCCGTCCTGTCTCTCTCTAGGTCCCACTAAAAGCTCTAACGGCTACAACAGTCAGAGCAGCTCTCCTGCTCCGAGGGTGCTCATAAAGACCACTGAGACTAGTGATAACAGCAGATTCAGCCTTCACTAAGAGGCATACTGAGGGAAATATGCACAGACACTGAGCTTTAGACACAACATGCAGCACCACACAGTTACCAAGACAAATCAGAGCTGGACAATCAGTCAAAAGTTATTATTATTCACACAGGACCTTTATTGGACAATACGAATGGTTCTTGTTGTAAAGACATGAGCTGTAAACATTCATAAATCCTAATATCTCCATCATATGTGAAGTCATCTGGAGTTGAGACAGTGTCCAGCTTGAATACATCCATTTTATTGAAGTTTGAATGTATTAGATCCAGAGGGGACTTTGAACTTTATTGCTTTGTATCCTATAAACAGTAACAGATCACTGTAGAGTAAACAATAATAGCCTATAGCATTAATTATATATTATATGTACACTTATATGATATGTGGTGGCATTTATGTATTAGAAATAGTGTAGTGATAGTAGTTTTTATCTTACTGTAGACTTTTGTATCTCATAGGCCCATGACATGTGGAAGTTTAAAGCAAAATGTGTCTTTTTAAGGTTAAACATGTTTAATAAAATCACCAATCTGACTCTGAAGTGTTTTTCTTTTTTCTTCATTTGGGCAAAACTTAAAGCAAACTAACATTTCAGGAAAAAGAGAGTTATTACTCTTCCCTGCTCGAAAACAAGTGTCAGTCAATAATGTGTGAAATCTTTTATCTCCATTGTTTGGCAGCATATTTAAATCAAATATATTTCAGACTGTAATGCTTTGAATGAGGAAAGAATTAATAAATATAGAAGTGAATGAACAAAACTTTAAAGCAACACTAGGTAGGTTTTTGGGATGTATACCCTCTAAAAATGACTTCTGCAGACTTTTGATTGAGACAAATAACCATAAATAATAAAAGATTAATTATTTTTAATATAATATACACATTTTCCATCTTTATATTTTAGGGTAAGAGCATAGATTGTATGCATTAAGCATTTTATTATTTTATTTTATTGGATGCAAGAATTATTAGGTTTTGGCTCAACAATTGGTCAGGTTTAAAAACACATAAAACACATAGATTATGTTGTTTTACATTTTGCATGGCTCTATTTTTCGTGCTTCACTACGACAGATGTCTCCTGTGAAGCTGACCATTTCCTGATGAGCGTTATATTGATTTAAATCATGTGTTAAACAGTGAATTTAAGGTTTGTTTTATTAATTATATATTAATAACAGTGGTGGGCCGTTAGGGCCAGCAAGGCCTTCTCTGCTGGTCTAAACATGCTCAGAAAAGTACATTTATTTTAATTTATTTTCATAAATATGTAAACAAAATTATTCTCTATTCTCTGTTTTTTTTATGTCATATTTTATCAACTGAGTTGAGTGGCTTCCAATGTTGTTTATCATGGTAGAGTTTTTATCCAATTATATTTCAGCTAGCTTGTGTTATCAGGCAAATTTCATTTGTGTGAGACCTTCAGAATAAACAGAGCAGGCCCCGGTGCACTGTAAGTGAACGGACACAGTCAGTTACAATCAAGCGGCTCAGACACTCCCTCATAAATAGTCCTCAAGTAAGGACCATACAGCGATAGACCTCCATCCACCAGAGGGCAGGCTCCAAAAGAAGAATTATATTGTAAAATTAAATTGCGACTTTACAAGTGTAAAAAACCCTTTTACAGCCTGGTGCAAAAGATGGATCTGGTCTCTAGAGCTGAGTTCTTGTTACGTGACAACTCTGGGGGGAGTGAATTTTTTTTAATTCTTTGGTTTGCCCTCAGTTTCAACTTTAGAGTTATGCATAATTAAGGGAGTGGCTACTTTGATTGACAGGGTGTCATTTTGCGTGGGCCATGGCGGCCGCTAGCCTGTACGGTGCTAACGCTAGCTGCTAGGTGTTAGCTGTGTCATTTTACTCTTCAGAGAAGTTTTGCATAAAACTACTGAGTTATTTTTCTGTAGTATTATGTGCCCTTCATTAACAAACCGTCCAAGAAGCTTGGCTCCAGTCTTTTTGGTGAGTAACATTCAAAGTGTACATTTGCTTTTCTTTATTAGCAATTTATTTTAGCAGATATGCTAACAGTCCTTAAGGCTATTACCAGAGTTATCAAAGCTGTTAAAACCAGTCGCAAAATGAGATGGAAAAGTCCGATATATTTTGAATTCTAAGGAATATTTCTATGTTTATGTTAGATTTGGGAAGGCGAATCTCATATAAAAAAATGTGGCATTATTTTAATTGTTTATTAAGACATTAAAATGTGGTTATCATTTTCAAAAATGTAAGTAGTTGATGTAAAGCCAGAACATTACTGTGATTAGACTAGTTTTAATATTGACTGGAATTATGCTCTTAAGACTATGTTTATTTGTTCTAAACATAATACAATATTTTGTAATTAGACAAAATTGAGGTTTATGATGCAGTACTGCAATGCTTTACTCCCTCATGCATTAAATCATATTATTACTATTTTAAGGCAAAAAAAAACAACTTACGCTTTATATTGCAATACAGTAATCCTATAATTTAAGAAAAGATTGATTTGAATCTATATTAATATTACATTCTTAAAATAAACCAATCAGTATAGTTGAATTGTATTTCACATTGTATTTCACTGACTTTGTGTATTGTTTCCTGAAGGAGGTGATCCAGACAAACCTGACCAGTGTGTGTTGAAGACCAGACTCCTGCCACTTCCACTTTCATCTTCTCTTTCATCAGACATTTACACAACATAGAATAACAAGCATTTGTTTTTGTGCATTACAGAAATGCTATCCTAATGTACAATATATTACAATACACACTTTTTCACCTTACTTTCCACATGTGCTGTCACAGTTTGCAGTCAATTAAAAAGGAACAATGCACAGCCTTATTTTTCACATGACTTCCTAATTGTGGCCTGACCATAAAATCCTTAAGTTTATTTAGGGTTCTCATTTAAGATCATTTTAAAACACTCTCAGGCAGCAGTTAAAGTCAGTAAAGTAAATTGTGTTAATAAATGTTACATACATCAGAAAAGATAAAGAAAAACATATTTAATCTGTTCACATTCTGGTTAATACCTGTAATGTGGGTGGTTTGGACCCAAAAGCAGTACACAGGAGAATGGGTACAGTTGGTAATAACCTTTATTGCCACAATAGCAGACAGGGAGCAGAGCAGAAAGAGTCACTACAGCGTTCAGGTCTCTCCTTCAGGCCGAAAACCCACACACAGTCTCTATAGCACGGGGAAGGGCTGAGGAACGAGTTCGGTTCCCCGGCCACGTGGAATGAGAGAGAGGAGCTTACTGTGGTCGCCGAAGCCGTAGCGAGCAGTCTGCAGCCCGTAGAGTCCGCCGGCCGTGCGGAGGTGCAGACGAGGGAAGACGTATTCAATACATCATTAATTTAGAAGAACATAACGGCTTAATGCCCTGAAGGCTAATATTAACAGGTATATTACTGTATATTATACTTTCTTCTGCTGTCAGAATTAAAAAAAGATATTTTTCTTTATATTCACTTCAAATTTAATGAAAAACAGCTTATGTTAGATGCTTGTTGTCTCATAATCTTAAATTTCTGCAAACATTTCCAAAAACACAAGGTTAAAGCTTTATTTTATTTGCAGTTTTAGACAATGCATAGTTTGGAAACAGACTTCAGTTCTACAGTCGATTGGTCTGAGATGAGTTTATATCCCTGAGAGGGAGGGGTTCCACCAGAGTTTGACCCAATGAGAGGCTGACCTAGGATCAGTCTGGTTCAGCAGGGTCTGCGTTGGTGTCAATGAGGGAGAACTTACCTTCTCTGGAGTTGATTCAGGATGGGCTCTTCTGGGCTGATACATCGTCTTGTGAAGGAGCTGTTTGGTCTCAGCCACAGATCACTGCACTCCTCACTGAACACACAGACCCCTGCTCTGTTTGTGGTAGGGTCTAGTCCTGGGGCTGGACCAGTCACTGTCAGAGGGTGTTGTCTGGTTCAAAATGTATCCAACATCTACATTTCAAATCAGGCAAAACCCTCCATCAACAACTGGTCCAGCCCAAGGACTAGCCCCCTACCTCAAACAGAGCAGGGGTCTGTGTGTTCAGTCAGTGAGGAGTGCAGTGATCTGTGGCTGAGACCAAACATTAACACCAACACAGACCCTTCACCTTCTGAACCAGACTGATACTACATTAACCTCTCATTGGGTCAAACTCTGGTTAAACCCCTCTAAACGCCTATAAATTCATCTCAGACCAGTCGACTGGATTAAGTCCCTTCAGTTGGTGGTGCACTCTGGTCTCACTGTGGTGCTTCAGGCTGTTCTTGTTTAAAGCAGCAGAACCACCAGTCCCATGACCAGGACGACACCGAAGGTAATAAGGATGAGTCCAGTGAAAAGGCCAAGATTTTGCAGAGGTTCCTCCCACTTCTTCCAGTAGCCGTCTGACTTGTCGGTCTTCTCTTCGCTGGCATCACCGGTGCAAGCCTCTTCCACCGCGGTCTCAGCCTCCTCCAAAAGCACTTTCACAGAAATCTTGGGAAGAACCGAAGCTTCCTCGTCGTCATCGTCAGTGAGGTCGGCGCGCTGGGACAGAAACTCTGTCTCCTTACTTATGCCAATGATTCTTCTGTGATCAAAGTCGAACTCAAAAGTAGGAATGCGCTTCAGTGTTTTTGGAGATTCTGTTGTCATCATGTCTCCGTCTTGGACTTTGTTTTTGCCCAGTTTGAAGCGCTTCCACACAGAAGCCTTCTTGTTTCCCGGCTCTTTCTCCTCTCGGCTTTTGCGGAACAGTTTCTTCCAGCTAAACTTAGTGAAACAACTCGGTTGTTCCACTTCAGTTTGGGATCCCTGTGTCTCCTCCAGCAGCTCGTCGACATAAACCGAGGGTAAAATCGGTAAATCCAAGTCGGAGCTTAAGGACTCGGCCCGGTCTGAAGTCGAGGATGGTCCGGCTGGAGTCACCTCAATCCTCGAGCTGATCTCACACTCAGACTCCATTTTTGAAGAGATCATCTTAACCTGAATGTAAGACAAAGAGATAAATATGAATATCACATTGGAAATGATTTATGACAACAGTAAAGTTCACACAATCTCAAAGTTGATGGAAAGTGTCAACATAAACATTTCCAGAAAAATTTTCTTCTGGATTCTACATAATCCAACTAAAGCATTACAATTGTACTGTAAGTTTTTTACTTCTCAACAAAATGGAAACACAATTTAATGATATATTTTGCACAAACTCAACTCCTCTCGTACCTGTTCCTCTGTCTCGGCGGCATCTCCACAGGAAAAAGGGTGGGCTGTTGTTTTCTTGCCCTGTTCCATAATGATCTCTGGGAGAGGAGAAGCCTCATCGTCGGTGAGGTCAGCGCTCTGAGACACAAACTGCGTCTCCTGAATGACGCCAGTGATCTTCCTCTGATCAATGTCAGCTTTTGCCGGCTCTTTCTTTCGGCCTATTCCAAACAGTTTCTTCCAGCTGAACTTAGTTTGGGATCCCTGTGTCTCCTCCAGCAGCTCGTCGACATAAACCGAGGGTAAAATCGGTAAATCCAACTCAGAGCTTGTGGACTCGGCCCGGTCTGGACTCCAGGATGGTCTGGCTGGAGTCATCTTAATCCTGGAGATGATCTCAACCTGATGAAAGACAAACAGAGGAAAATGAATATCACATAGAAATTATTTATGACAACAGTTAATCTCAACAAATTTTGATAAAAAGATGTGTTTTTGAGTTTAAGTAAATTAGTAGTTTTTTCATGTACTTGGCAAAGGGCAAAAGGAAAGAAATACTGCTACAAACTGTCCAGAAATTAGTTTTTATAAATTGTTAAAAAGCCCGGAGACAGTATGTTTACATGAGAACAGACTATTCTGTTCCTCTGCTGAATTTTAGAAATGTATAAAAAGTTTATGGAAAGCAGCAACACAAGCATTTCCACAAAACCTACATCTCATTTTCTTCTGGATTCTACAAAATCCAACTAAAACATTACATTTTCAAAAAAAAATGTTTACTTCTCAACAAAATGAAAACCTCAAAATAATTCTACATTTTGCACAAACTCTGCTCCTTTCGTACCTGTTCCTCCACCTCTTCAACAGCAAAAGGGTGGGCCTTTTCCAGAGTTTCCAAACGTGAAATCATCTTGTTTTCTTTGTTTGTTGATCTTTGAATCAGGCTCTTTTGAACGTGGGTGTGTCTTTGACGAATGTCTCCAACAGAATGACCCTCAGTGGATCAGAATGTGTAAAATAAAATGGAACAGAATCATGTGACACATCATGATGTTGGTCGCCGCAGTTACGCGGTTTAAACATAAACACAATTACACATAAGTATATTCCCATTTTATTTGACTAGACCCAGGCTTTCACTGTTTTACACTGTTCTGGCTCCTCCTTTTATTTATATATCATGTAAATTTGATCACAGTGATGACAAAAGCAAGTTAGAACTGCATCAAAAATGATTGGCCAAGATCTGCTGAGTACGGCTGTCATCATGGAAATAAAAGAAAATTACAGTATATTGTATAAAAATATTTGTGTTATGTTATGTGTTATGTTTGTATAATTGCATCAATAATTACAAATATATACAGTATAAATATAGTGTGTTTTACGTTTAATCAGAGCAAACCTGGCACATCACACTGACAAAGTATGTATGTACAATAATATTTATTCATACAGAACATACATACAGTACATACACAGTTATAGTGCAGAGACTAGGAAACATAAAAGACTGGGTTCAAGGTAAATGTTTTTCTGCCAAAAAAAAGTGCAAGTTATATTAAAAAAAAAAAAGTCTTTTGTACAGATTTACAGAACAAACAGTTCCCTTTTCAACAAATGCTCAAAACTGAAATCAAACAACACATCTGATGCTGATGAAGCTAACGGTATAATTTCAAAGTCTAAAACAGATTTAGTCTTATTAATGCAAATAATATCTTAGCTCAGCCATTTGATTGTGACCTATTGTTTAGGAACCACTGCCTTATTTATGTATTTTTGGCTATTTATAGCAGTTCTGTTTTTTTGGATGAAATGTCACAGTTGCATAGTTGAGGTTGTCTGAGCAGTGGAGGCTCTGAAATTACATATTATTATTGTTATTATTACAAAAAATGGCCTTGTGCATTTTCTAAACAGATAAAAACACAATTGTTCATTTACCTCTGCTGTCTCTTCATGCAGTTCCTGGTTATGAGCTAGAACACAAATTGTCATATGTATGTATAAGCCAAATAAATAAATATAGGCATTTTAAGAAATGATGTTGTACCTTTCTGGAACTTCTTGTTCTTCAAAGCCAGACAAATGACCACCGTCATGAGGAAGACAACAAGACTACCCAGGATCAGTAGTAAGACTTCTCTATCAAACAATTCTACAAACACATGCAAACATTTGACATTTTACTTGTAATTACATGGCAGAAATCAAATGAGCAGACCAAAAACATACCTTCTTGAACATCTAAATATGTAGGACTTTTGATAATAGGGTCATCGCTGATTTTATATCCACAGAAGTAGAGCCCAGAGTCAGAACTGTTCACTGTGTGTGAGGTTCCTCATTTTGTGTGAATCTGAGAACACAGACAAACTGATCAAATGACTGCATGAACACACACAGATTGTATAGCACTGTGGTCATGGGACTCGACTTGGACTCATGGTCCAAAGACTCGGGAGGGACTCACTGTTTTGTATTTTACACTTTTATGAGTTTCACAACCCCCTCTTTAATGTAAAAATAGTGAAGCTACAGTCATTAAAATCCATCTGCTGGTTTATTAACTTGTCTTCCGACTGAGGATGATTTCTCTTAGCTTTGGTTTGATCAATGCTGACCTCTGGATTATAGAAGCTACCACAAGAATCATAAATGAAATGAATGACTCTTTACTAAGTTGATATTGTATCTCTATATAATGGTAATAGATCATCACAAGAAACCCTTGACAAAAATTAAGGAAATAACATTTATTGGGAATTTAAACATTAAAAAAAAACCTTTAGCCTCCTAAAAATACTATAAAGAATGCCTAAACAGATCTGGAAGTTGGGTCACAATTCTTTTGTTTTGAAACTGGGGTCCCATGAAGATAAGTTAAAGAAACAATGGTTTACATTCATGTGGTCCATGTACTGTTCATATCATATAGTAAATCTCACTAAAAGCAACTGTACCAGGGTTTGTTTGCACCAAACAGAGAGTACACAAGACAGCAGTGACAGTAAATATGACAAGCTAAAAGAATAGGAGTTGAAATATAAATCCATTGTCCATAAACATTGATAGCATATTTCACCAGATCCACTCAGCTGCTGTTGAAGTCTACCTCATTGCAGCATAAATTACATCATTTTGTTGCGGTCTGTCTGGTGCAGTCCGTCTGCTGCTTTTTGACTGAGGATGGAAACTTACTGCAGCATAGTTCAGCTCAATGGAGTCCACATTCTACAAATAGTCATAACGTCAAACCATGAAAATGTTTGTCAGACAAAGAATATCACAACAAAAAGGAGAGCTATACCTCTTCTTGTTCTAATTCTTTGTCCTTGATATGACCTTAAGACAAAACACAAACCTTAAGACAATTACTTATCTGGTAGAAAAATGTTAATCTCTTAACAAATTTTGTCGAATAAAAGTAGGTACCTTTATGAAGCTTCCAGTTTTTTAGTAGAAGGCCAGCAACAACCAAAACAAGGAAAACAACCGTGCCAGCCAGGATTAGGCTAATAATATTTTTTACATTATGATCTAGATTCAAATAAAAAGATTGAACGTAGCTATTTGCATACATACAAATACAAAATACATGAATGCTGTCACATTAACTTACCTTGAACATTTAAGTACGTTGCATTAAAAATGGCTGTTTTTCCATCAAAGTTTTGCCCACAGAAGTAGAGTCCTGTGTCAGAAGATTCAACTTTGATTTTGAGAAAAATGGTTGAAATATTGGACATCATTCCATATTTCTTCTTCTGAAGTGTATTGTAGAATGTGACATTGCTTTCAGGGCTCGACATAGAGCAGATCTGTCTGATATTAGGGCTGTTGGCCATGTAGAACCACGATATAAGACCAGTTGAAGTGGAGAAGTTTGTACATCGCAGTATTGCTTCTGCACCGGGCTGGACCTCCATTGTTGTAAACCTTGCACAGGTAATGGAGAAGAAGGCTGAAAGAAAACATTTTAAATGACTTTAAATGTCTGGTTGGATTACTGGTTTTAATGGATTAGATACATATACTCACATGAAGTAAAGAGAAGTGTCCTTATCGGACTGAAGTTCATCATTGTGCAGTTTGTGTGGTTTTTAAGTAGATAAATAGCAGTTGATGGCGCTTGTCTTTCCCGTTTAAGCTTAATCAGCCATAGAAAACTCAACTACATTAAAAACTGTACAACTGTAGTTAACAGACCTTTGCCAATGCCGAACGTCTGCTATGTGTGAACGTGAGAATGGTATCACGTTACAACTGTAAATGCAACAGGATGCTCTACAAATGCAACACATTTTTACCACATAAACCAATTAGTGTCAAATGTCATCGTGTTAAGTGTCAGCTCTTGCTTTTCTTAGAGTTCATAAGTAATATGAGGTGTTATAACTAACAAACCTAGCTCATAATATGACATATCCTGCAGCTTTAACAACATCTCTTAAGTATGAAACATAACTGTAACGGGGGTGGTTTGGACCCAAAAGCAGTACACAGGAGAAGTGGGACAGTTGGTAATAACCTTTATTACCACAGTAGCAAACAGGGAGCGGAGCAGAATGAGTCACTACAGCGTTCAGGTCTCTCTTCAGGCCGAAAGCCCGCACACAGTCTCTAAAGCACGGGGAAGGGCTGAGGAACGAGTTCGGTTCCCCGGCCACGTGGAATGAGAGAGAGGAGCTTACTGTGGTCGCCGAAGCCGTAGCGAGGAGTCCGCAGCCCGTAGAGTCCGCTGGCCGTGCGGAGGTACAGACGAGGGAAGAGCAGAACGATGCCAAGGACGCCGAGGCAGAGCGCGTGGTCAGAGACGGAAGGCAGGTGAGTTTACCGGGAGACAGGCGAGGAGAACAGGTCGGGGACAGACGAGGTCGGCAACAGGAGATCAGGCAGGAGAAGAACGCTGGAGAGTCGTGCATAATGCAGAGGAACAATCTGGCAAAGTGTGAGTGAACAGGTGAGTCTTACATAGTGGGCTGATTAGCAGATGAGCCGCAGCTGCAGCACCGGGTGAACGAGGAGGGGTGAACCAGTGGGAGTGTCTGGCAGGTAGAGAGGGGCAGAGAAAATAGGAGAGCCAGGAAAGATAACAGCTGTGACAGAACCCCCCCCTCAAGGGACGGCCCCTGACGTCCCACAACACCGTCCAAACCGAGCCGGGTGGGTGGAGGGGGTCTGGAGGAGGGCTAAAACTCATCCGAGAAGTCCCTCTCAGCCTCTTCTATCCCGGATGATGCCTCGGAGGAGGAGGAGGGCCGAGTCCCAACATTGACGCCCCCATCAGCAGTGGAGCCCCTGGAGGGCTGATCAGGGTGGCAGCGATGAAACTCACGAATGAGCTGAGCATCCAGGATGTGACGAGCGGGGACCCACGACCTCTCCTCCGGACCGTATCCCTCCCAGTCGACTAGGTATTGCAGACCCCTCCCACGGCGCCGAGAGCGTAGCAGGCGGTGGACCGTGAAGGCGGGAGCCCCGTCGATGATCCGAGGAGGAGGTGGTGGCCGAGAGGCAGGCATGAGCGGGCTCTCCCGAAAAGGCTTGACCTTAGAGACGTGGAAGGTCGGGTGGATCCGCATGGAACGGGCAGCTGGAGCCTGACCGCCACAGGGTTGATAACCTTCGTGATGGGAAACGGCCCAATGAACTTGGGGGCCAGTTTCCTGGACTCCACCCTCAGTGGCAGGTCCCGGGTGGACAACCACACCTTCTGGCCCACCTCGTAAAGGGGAGCCTGGGAGCGATGACGGTTGGCGGCTGTTGAGTACCGGTCCGCAGCTCGAGTGAGCACTGACCTGGCCTGGGCCCAGGTCTGGCGGCAGCGGCGGATGAAGGCCTCAACAGACGGGCAGGAGGCTTCTCTTTCCAGGGCCGGAAACAATGGTGGCTGGAAGCCGTAGGCGCATTGGAAGGGAGAGAGTCCTGTGGCGGAGCTCTTCAGCGTATTGTGGGCATATTCGACCCACAACAGCTGCTTGGACCAGGTCGAGGGGAGCCTGGACGCCATACAGCGGAGCGCTGTCTCCATCTCCTGGTTGAGCCTCTCAGACTGGCCGTTGGACTGGGGATGGAACCCGGAGGACAGACTGGTGGAGGCTCCCTGTAACAGCTCGAAAGCCGAAGCGATGAGGGGAAGAGGGTAGCGATTCTTTACAGTGATGTCATTAAGGCCCCTGTAGTCTATGCAGGGCCTCAACGAGCCATCCTTCTTATCCACGAAGAAGAACCCCGCCCCGGCAGGTGACGAAGAGGGACGGATGAGCCCGGCAGCCAAGGCATCACTGATGTAGACCTCCATGGCCTCCCTTTCCGGTGCCGACAGGGAGTAGAGGTGCCCCTTAGGAGGTGTGGTACCGGGCAGGAGGTCGATGGCACAGTCGTAGGGCCGGTGGGGAGGCAGAGAGGTGGCCCTCGCCTTACTGAACACCTCACAGAAGTCGTAGTAGTCTGTGGGCACCTTGGACAGGTCGGAGGCTGAACAGGTACTGGAGGCTGGAGGGCGCATGACCGCCTCCCTGAGGCAGACCCGATGACAGGAGGGGCTCCACCCCAGGATGGACCCCGTAGACCAGTCTATGTGGGGGTTATGGCGGCGAAGCCAGGGGTAGCCGAGGATCACAGGAAGGTTGGGAGACCTCAGGACGTGAAACTGAATGGTCTCATGATGGGTGCCGGACAGGAGCATGGGGATGGGCGTGGTCTGATGAGTGACAGTCCCCAGGAGATGACCGTCTAGAGCGCTGGCCGGCACTGGGCTGGACAAAGGGACCTGATCAATGTCCAGTTGGAGGGCCAGCTCCTCATCAATCAGGTTGACGTCCGCCCCAGAGTCAATGAAAGTGGCGAGGGTGTGAGAGCCCCCTGCCAACAGGAGTTGGACGTGAAATAAGGGTCTCGAGTTAGGGGCAAAGTCCCGGGTCCGGCTCAGCACGATGCCCCTCTTCACTGCTGAGCCCTCCCCTTTTAATGGACAGCGGGAAACGAAGTGTCCGGTCTGGCCGCAGTAGAGGCAGAGATTCCCTCGGCGTCGTCTGTCTCGCTCCTCAGGCGTCAGACTGGTGCGCCCCACCTGCATGGGTTCCCCCTCCCCGGGAGTGGGTTCTGAAAGAGGATCGGGTGCAGCTAGCGACCCACACAGACGGGTGGACCTCCGTTGCTCCACTCCCTCCCGTCGTAGCTCTCTTCTCCTCGTCTGAATGCGCCTGTCCAGCCTGGACGTCAGCTCAATTAATCCGTCGAGGGAAGCCGGGAGGTCGAACGAGACCAGCTCATCCTTTATGTACGGTGCTACTCCATTGAGGAACGCATCGCATTGAGCCGCAGAGTTCCAGTTGCTGAGCCGGGCCTGGGTGCGAAAGTCGATAGTGTAGTCGGCTACTGTCCGATTCCCCTGTCTCTGACTCATTAGTCCCCCACTGGCATCTGGGTGGTTTGGACCCAAAAGCAGTACACAGGAGAAGTGGGACAGTTGGTAATAACCTTTATTACCACAGTAGCAAACAGGGAGCGGAGCAGAATGAGTCACTACAGCGTTCAGGTCTCTCTTCAGGCCGAAAGCCCGCACACAGTCTCTAAAGCACGGGGAAGGGCTGAGGAACGAGTTCGGTTCCCCGGCCACGTGGAATGAGAGAGAGGAGCTTACTGTGGTCGCGAGCCGTAGCGAGGAGTCCGCAGCCCGTAGAGTCCGCTGGCCGTGCGGAGGTACAGACGAGGGAAGAGCAGAACGATGCCAAGGACGCCGAGGCAGAGCGCGTGGTCAGAGACGGAAGGCAGGTGAGTTTACCGGGAGACAGGCGAGGAGAACAGGTCGGGGACAGACGAGGTCGGCAACAGGAGATCAGGCAGGAGAAGAACGCTGGAGAGTCGTGCATAATGCAGAGGAACAATCTGGCAAAGTGTGAGTGAACAGGTGAGTCTTACATAGTGGGCTGATTAGCAGATGAGCCGCAGCTGCAGCACCGGGTGAACGAGGAGGGGTGAACCAGTGGGAGTGTCTGGCAGGTAGAGAGGGGCAGAGAAAATAGGAGAGCCAGGAAAGATAACAGCTGTGACAATAACGCTTCTTTATCAGTAAACAAAACTTAACACATATTTCTCGTGACGTCTTTCAAGGTCTTTTTAAACTTTTTTTTATTTAATATTCTACGTGGTTTTCACTTTGTAAACAGAATATTTTCATGTGGTAACTGCACCATGCCGTTCTTGGAGACATTCAAAGCTAAAAATAAAGATTTTAGACTGTTGTTGTCACAGCCAGCCTTACCTCCGTGTACTTTCGAGTTAGTGGGCCCTTAACTAGGCCCTTTTTGGCAAGTGTCTCTCCTTTGATCTCTTGTCTGATCTAAGCAAGATTGTTGCTGTGTATGTTTCAGCCCTCAGCATTATGCTTCACTTAGACCTGAATCTGTAGCTGGCCCACTTCATAGAGTACTGCAACTTTGCTGCTGAAGCCTTTTTCTTCCAATTTTGCAGATACTCATTGGTACAGATGCCACCAATAACCTCTCCATCTGGGTGTGAGAATTGTCACGGACTGGCACAAACTGTTGCTGAACTACCCAAGACCAAGAGATAACAAGTGCCCCACGCAGAACTCACTGTCCCCTCTTTCCTTTCTCATCATTGGGAACTCTATTGTAAAGAATGGAAGAGAGCACATACACTGGTGTCTCCCAATGGCCCTGGATATTGTAAACTGTCATTCAGAAATAGATAAAATTATCATCCACTTGGAACCAACGACACATCAAAAATGACAATCAGTGGGACTTTTTATTCAATTATTTCTTACTTTTATTTAATGTGTGACCTCTGTTGTATGTCTTTTTATTTTGCAGTGACCCATGCAGAGCATCTTGGTGTTGTGACAGCAGGTTTATTATATCTTTATATATTAATTTATATGTCTATTACAAGTGGGTATATGATAATTAATCTAGTTCTAGATCTGTCTTGTTACTTTTTCATTTTCATTATAACATATCATGACTGCAACACACTATTTAATAAAATAAATTACAGCAGTTCTCAACAAAAACATGTGTGTTGTGCACTGTGTTAAAGTGCTTAATTAAACATTACATTGACCAGATCATCCCAAGTTCGTTGACATTGCCATTATCCTCTTTAGGGCTGGTCGTTGGTGAAATCCTCAAGCATCAGGAGCCACCATGTTGTCGACCAATTATCCTCATTCTCCACCTCCGATAAAGGTACCCTAGTATAAACCCCATTAAAAAGCAAGTACTTCGGTGGACATCCTACTATCTACCATACGCCTCATCTGCAAAGTGAACACATGACCACATCAGCTGACGTCCCACAAACCAAGAGTCCACTTTTGTCTGAGGACCTACCATCTGGTAATCACAGTTAATGAGGAACAAGTGGCATCAGACGTAGAGGAAGGCAAGCAGCCCATAACGCTGGCCTTACTGAACATGTCTCCCAGAGTGACTTCAGGAGCCCTAAGAAAACACAGGCCAAGACAATATATTGAATACATAGTTCATAAAAGAACCAGGAGAAAATAAAACGTATTAATATTGAGTCAAGTTGAACCCAGGAAGGAGGTACTGTCATCACTTTTTGCATTTACCTCCACAATTACAGCTGTCAGTTATGTTCCCAATGCTTTGTGATGAGAAGGAGCACATCTTATTGGATTACAACCTCTGCAAGGGGGCAAGGTAGGGTATTTGATTTAGATTTTTTATTTGCAGTATGCATTTATTTATCACATTACATGGGATAAACAATTTTTGTATTTTATTCATTACATAGTCTGTCTTTTTTTTCTGGCTTGTGGCCATGTGTAGCTACGGCAGAATGACCAGTGCTGGCCCATGGAGCTGGTGCTGTGGCTGGAGGTGAAGCCCGACTGGAACCGGGGCAAAAACTTTCTTCTTTTTCTTCGGCAGCATATGGTTAACATCTGCTGTGTACTTCAAGTGCTGCAGCGGTGGAGTACACATGAAGGAGGTACAGTGTGAGTGATATAATTATGCATTTTTATATAGTATTTCTATGGTGATCTTTAAAGAGAAACTGCCCAAATGTTACTCATTGTTACTAATGTTTGTCTCAGTCAAAGTACTTCCACCACAACAGCCTTCGACACTGCCCACATTCAGCAAAAACAATGCACATAAACAACAGTTACAGATTTATTTTTGAAGCTGACATGTTCATGCAAAGACATACTCATTATTAGACAAGCCTTGGATAAAACAGTCTATTTGATGGCTGCATAAATGACTTGTGTTTCCTCTGGTTTCTTTGCCGTCCTGCTTCTCAGTGTCGTTGGTACGAAGACGTTTGCAGAAGTGTTCTGGAAACAACAGTGACGCAAAGCATTTGGAGTCAAAATTTACATTTTATGTCAACCCTTTTCAATAAACACATTACACATAGGCTACATCACAAATAGCTACAGGAGAGTACTATCCTTATTCAAAGTACATTGTAACCCTTAAATATTAGCCCCTTACCTTGTTTCTTTCTGGAAACGGTTGTTCAGCTGCAGCTAAAAGCATTGCCATGAGTCATCAGTTTACATGTCCACAGGTTGAACTGAGAATCATGACCATAACATACATCATACCTCTCTGAAGCCGGCAGATTTTTACAGACAAACCAGTAATAACCATCATGGAGAAAGCAGTGAGAGCTCCCAGTGTTATCGAGATAGATGCCGTTGTGAAGCACGTCTGATCGTTGGTGGTTTTCCAGTCACTATCAGCTGAGTCGACATCTTGTGTTGAAGTTGTATTTAGAAAATGGGTTAAAACAGGATTAAAAAAACAAATAAACTTCATCTTACCTTCAACAATTAAATGGACAACATGAACTTCTCCATTTCCAAAAATGTCAAATCCACAAAAGTAGAAGCCAGAGTCGTTCATCTCGACATGCCTGATATGGAGAAGGACATGAGAACTATTGGAGCTCATATTAAACCTGTCGTCTGTAAATTTGTCACAGAACATGGGGCCTTTCACATTCATGGAAGCAATGCAGCTGTACTTTCCACCGTTAGGAAGCCTGGACCAGAATGTGTGTGCAGGTTTGATGGAGAAGTTTCTGCAGGACAAGACGACATCTTCTCCAGGTTTGACCTTCACAATGGAAGACTTGGTGCCCCAACCTAAAACAAACAGCAACATTTACTTACACCCAAGAATACATAAATCATGAACAAGTGTCAGTACTTACAGAAGCAGCCCAGAAGTAAAGCTGTTGTGACGATGAAGCTCTTCATTGTACCGTGTGATACTGCCAGAGTGGAGCTGCAGGGCGCTTTATAGCCCTTTTAAGGTGGTTTGTTGCAAAGAGGTGGGCTTTTTTCCATGTCGATGTGACTGCTGTTACCGGCCACATGAAGGATGTCCGGACAAGAGGCTAAAGCAGAGTGTTGTCTTTAAAGTGTTTTTATAGAAAAGTTGGTGATGCATACATCCTTAAAAAGTACATAATTTGGTGTTATTTATATCAAATACTACATAGAAGTGAATGTTATACTTTTCATATTTTGTATTATAACTAAGCTAAGCTGCAGTTCCTCCTTCTTCCTGATAGTACCGGGTGGCTGTATGAATGTCAATATAATTCTAAAGTTGGTTTAAAAAGACCATCTTGTGTTTGCTGCTAGTTCATTTTTTACCTGTGGAGGTAAAATCCCTTTGTGCTTAAGTTCCAGACAGAGATAAACACATTCCACTGACAAGCTGCTGTTGTGGAGAAAAACAAGAGTAAAACTTGTAAATAAAGTGAAAAAAGTGTCTGCACCAACAACACTACTGACTGGAGCTAGTACAGGGAGAGGTTTTGCTGCTGGGGCTTCATACCACAGACATTTTCAAATCCTGGCTTAATTTTAGTTACTTCACGTAGTTGTAGACATCTGACATTATCATTTGTTGTGTATTGTTTCACTGCAGAGATGTAAAGGCCAGTCCTCCTGTGGTTTTAGTCAAACAGTCGCAGTGCTTTCACCACTGGGCAGCTTTCACACTTACTGCCACCATTTTGTTCACAACACAGACACAAGCACGAGCTGAAGAGTTTCAGATTGACACTAACTTTATTTTTGCATCAGCCATTTTAAAAACAACAAAACAACAGCACAAGCAGTTTTGATTTTGAGAAGACTGACAGATTTTACTGAGGAAAAGCATGAAGGAAGAAAATGTGCCAAACTTGCCACAATTATGATTTTCATTTTAAAAACGTTCATGTAAAAAGGCCATCCATCTATTTGATGAGAGTATAAATGACATGTGTTTCATCTGGTTTCTTTGACATCCTTCTTCTGAGTGTTGTGGGTACGAAGACTGAGTTCTGGTCACAACAAGAATTCTATGACACAAAAAAATAGCCATTCATTTTGTTGTTTATGTGTGGAAAGCACTGTATTACACAAAACTGCATATCACATAGGCTATGTCCATAATCAATAAAAAGTTGGGGAACACCTCTTACCGTGTTTCGTTCTGTAAGCAGGTGCCCAGCTGCAGCTAATTGCACAAAAAGATGCACATAATTTCTGGATGTACAGTATGTAATTGTGAATTATCACCATATTTGTCATACCTCTGTGCAGTTGGCAGGTTTTAACAGTCAAACCAATAATAACCATCACACAGACAGCAGAGAGAGCTCCCAGGACTATGGTGACAGGCTCAGTTCTGGGATACTTTTCTGCGCAACACATCACAACGTTTTACTGATTAACTTCAAAAATGAGTTTGTCACTGAGGCTTACCTGGAGTCACATCTGCTTTAAATTCTGCTTCAAATTCTGCTTCATCACCTTTAAGAGACAATAGTGTTAGGTTATTTCATGTTTTCTATCAACAGCAAATCATCGTCATCATTTTCTCGTCTGACACATTGTTATCTGCATGACTATTGCAGATTATGTTGATATATACTAGAAATTAAGGCATTAAAACACATGCACAAAACTGAGTATCCCTCACTGTTTCCATATGGATTAAATATGTATATTTCTAAGGGGTGTTTCTATCACACAGTGCCATGAAAAATCATTTACACCCTTCCTGATTTCTTTCTTTTTTTTTTTTTTTTTTTTGCATATTTGTCATGCTTACTATGTTTCGGATCATCACATAAACAAAAAGAAATAAACACAAAATGCAGTTTTTAAGTGATGATTTTATTTATTAAGGGAAAAAATCTATCCAAACCTTACCGCCCTAAGTGAAAAATTTCACCCTAAACCTAATAACTGGTTGTGCCATCCTCAGCAGCAATAACTGCAATCAAGCTTTTGAGAAAACAGGCAATGAGTCTTTCACATTGATGTGGAGGAATTTGGGCCCACTCTTCTGAATTGTTTTAATTCAGACACATTGAAGGGTTTTTGAGCATAACTTGCCATTTTAACGTCATGTCACAGCATCTCAATAAGATTGAAGTCCTGACTGTGACTGGGCCACTCCAAAACCTTCATTTTGTTTTTGTTTTTTAGTCCATTCACAGGTTAGCTGAATGTGTTTTGGATCATTGGTCTGCTGCAGAACCCAAGTGCCCTTCAGGTTGAGGTCATGAACTGATGGACAGACATTCTCCTTCAGGATTATTTTGGTAGAGAGCAGAATTCATGGTTCCATCAATCACAACAAGTCGTCCTGGTCCTGAAGCATCAAAGCAGCTCCAGACCATCCCACTACAACCACAATATTTGACTCTTGGTATGATGTTTTTTATGAAATGCTGTGTTATTTTTACTCCAGAGGTTATGAGACACATACCTTACAAAAAGTTGAACTTTTGTCTCGTCCGTCCACAGAATGGGCCTTATCATCCCGAGACAGAAGCTCATTGAGGGGTGTGTCACAATCTCATTTGTTTTCATTTTTCTACCGCTTAGTCCTGTTTTTGGGGTCGCAGGTGGCTGGAGCTCTGCCATGGATGTCATTTTTGTCCAGTCTCTTTCTTCTGACTATTTCTTATTGAGTCATAAACACTGACCTTAACTGAGACAAGTGAGGCCTGCAGTTCTTTAGATGTTGTTGTGGGCTCTTTGTGACCTTTTGGATGAGTCACTGCACTCTTGGGGTAATTTTGGTAGACTGGCCACTCCTGGGAAGATTCACCATTCTTCCATATTTGCCCCAGTTGTGGATAATGGCTCTCACTGTGGTTGGCTGGAGTCCCAAAGCTTTAGAAATGGCTCCGTAACCTTTTCCAGACTGATAGATGTCAATTACTTTCTCATCTGTTGTTTCTCATTTCAGGCACTTTTAGCATGATGTCTTGCTCTTTGAGATCTTTTTGCCTCCTTCACTTTGTCAGACAGGTTCTATTTAAGTGATTTCTTGATTCAACAGGTCTGACAGTAATTAGGCCTGAGTGTGGCTAGTGAACTCCGCTTTTTAAAAAAAAAAGTGATTTATCACCGTTAATTCATGATTTAACAAGGGGAGCAATTATCTTTTCACATAGGGCTAGTTAGGTTTGTATTCCCTTGATAAATAAAATCATCACTTAGTACTGCATTTTGTATTTACCTGATTGAATTTATCTTTGTCTAATATTTAAATTTGTGACCCCGTGGGGTGTATCCTCCGCTCCGGCCAGGAGTCCCTTACTTTTCTGTATTGTAGGTGGCAACCCTACCTATGTATAATCTCAATAACACTACAAATCTGAATATATTTAACCGGATACACAATATATATCTAATTATACACCAAATAATTGGCAACCAATAAAAAATACATAAAATAAATGTCTGTATGTATTCACCAAGACTTACTATTGTTTTTCGCTAAACTGCACATCAAAATTAAATTGTTATCCATGTCGTATTTTTGTCTTACTGTTGCAGTGATGGTCAAGAACCTTCATACGTACTCCTGGTGTTCATACCTTGTTTAATTAAATATGACTATACTATGTACTAATCACAGACAAACTGAACGCATTAAAATTACATTGCAATTACAGTTACAATATTTTTATTACATTCTGACTTGGATGACTGCGAATCTTCACAAATAACTAGCACAGAAAGTAAAAAAAGAACTGCTCTCTTACCTTGAACATTTAAATATGTTGTTTCTCCAAGAACTATATTTGCCCTTATGTAAAATCCACAGAAATACAGGCCAGAATCAGAGGAATCCACATGTTTGATTCTCAAAAACACATTGGTCTTGTTGGAGCTCATTCTAAACTTTTCTTTTC
This sequence comes from Rhyacichthys aspro, assembly GCA_036850595.1. Taxonomy (NCBI): domain Eukaryota; kingdom Metazoa; phylum Chordata; class Actinopteri; order Gobiiformes; family Rhyacichthyidae; genus Rhyacichthys; species Rhyacichthys aspro. The sequence continues at coordinate 67,058 of JAWCTZ010000042.1, read as the reverse complement.
CAAATCCAGCACAGTATCTAGGTTCACTTTCAGGTCCTAGCAAAGACGAGATACAACTGGCTTTGGTTCCATTCACCACTCTGAACCAGTCGGTCTGAGTTACATCTTTGGAAATGTTAGAACATGACAAAGTGACATCTTCACCAGGACGGACCTCCAATGACTTGGACTCCGAAACAAATCCAGTGGTTAAACCTAAAATAAACCATCAACAGATTCACTCATGACTGATATAAAGGAGCAATATTGAAGCATTTCGCAGCAAGAAAAATACTTACTGAAAATAGAGAGAAGAATGTAAGTAAAGCTCTCCATCGTTCAACGAGTGTGTCACTGCCAACTGCTGCAGAGCTTTTATATGGTAGGATCAATGGGCGGGGAATTGTTTTATTTTTATTTTTCAGCTCATTTTTCAAGCAAATATGTAAGTCTGTATATAATATATTGTATATACATATATATATATATATATATATATATATATATATATATATATATATATATATATATATATATAAATATATATATATAAAAGTAGGAAACAACTTGTGATGGGAATTAAAGTAAATGAAGAACCAGCTATTTCGTCTCCCAAACGTTTCTTCATTTTGACACTTATACCTTTTATAACTAAGCCAAATTTGTCACTATTTTGACTTAATAATTATATTGTATATGTAGACATTTAACCCTTAAATTAGTCAATGCAACATGACAATATGACTAATTAGCAAATTCTTCATTCTGCCTTTTTGTTTTCAGTTACAAAAATGCATTCAAATGTTGCTTCTTTTTTCACTATTATCATTTTTGTATTTGCACACTGTACTGCAGTTTACTGCACTGTAGTACTATATACACACCCCAACACACACAGCAAGAAGGTCATGAGTTCGAATCCCGGCCGACCCAAAACATCGTTGGCTGATTGTAGCCAACTCAAACATCATTGGCTAACTCTGGTCTTTCTGTGAGAAGTCTGCATGTCCTCCCCGTGTCACCGTGGGTTCTCTCCGGGATCTCCAGCTTCCTCCCACCGCCCAAAGACATGCATGTATAGGTTAATTGGTGACTCTAAAGTACCCCTAGTAGAACTGGCCACTGTCCAGGTTGTACCCCGCCTAAGGGATAGGCTCCAGCCACCCGCGACCCCACAAAGTGGGATAAGCGGTAGAAAATGAATGAATGAATTAGTTTCTTTGCAGCCCTAGAAAAGACCCATTTTAGATAAACAGTGATGATTGGTTGGTATTTAAATTTAAATTGTTGTGTTCAATTGGAGGGGTTCCAGACCATCTTGATTTCACCAAGAAAGTAAATGGGTCTATCTGACCTGTAAGAGAACTGGGTGACTGCCTCAGAGCTGAGAAGTATTGGAGAACATAGATGGACAGCAGAGACTCTGGATGACTTAAGCATTTGAAGTTTATTACCATCACATACAGGCTCAGAGACAGTTGAACAGTCAACACAGTGTGTGTGTCTGAACATCACAGACTCATACACTGAGGTCATCAAAGGTCATTCTGTTGAGATATTCAGCCATATGAATTTATCTATATACCTCATGCATTGTTTTCATCACTTTAGAAAGATAGAAAATTAATTCCATAAACATTCTTACTGGGGAGTCATTCAATGAACATGAAATGACAATAGGAACCGTTCTTTGTTTTACCAGTTATTTTTAATGCTTTACTAAAGACTGAAGGCACGAAAAGGAAACTGTTTTCTATTCACTTTCAACATAGTGCTTGTCTTCGTGTGGTTAGACCATTTTATAGTGGCTCAAATGGGCAGCAGTGCACATGTCTGCATTGGAAATTGTTGGTGTTTGTCTGTTTAGACCACATAGGGCTTCCTGTAAAAGAACTGACACCTCTGTGACTATGTGAGTCACTGATGAGCTTTGTTCTTTCTTTAAAACAGGCTGTCAGAAACAAAGGCAGAAATAGAACAAGACATAGACAAGAAAAACTAAAACTTGGGCTGTAGACTGCTAAGCCATTTTAATACACAAGGAAAGGTAAAGGAACACTGGCTTAGTCCACGCAGAAACCCAGGGCCTAAGGTGAAATTAGGAATCAACTATGTCTGAAAAGCCCAAAATCATGGCCGAAAACGAGCTGACTCACCCAAGAAAGAGCCCCGAATCCACAACGAGAGGGTGAGGAGGGTGGAGGGGCCGCACAACAGCTATGGTTAACCCCAAAGAAAGCTTGAACTGTGATATGTGAACTGCAAACTACAGAAGAAGAGACTAGACTAGAGACAAGAGACTTCTACTGTTATTTCTACTTTGTGGAGAACCAGGAAAACAATTCAATGTTAATAAGTCCCTAACGCATGTTGATCATAAGCCCTTTCTAGATATATACATGCTGTATTCAATCCCAGACCAATACATGTCCTTTGTGGATTCTGCATGTCTTCCTGGTGTTACAGAGGGACTTAAGTGAGAGAGAGTAGTCGATATATTTTCATGGAGTGTAGAAATTCAATATATTGCAGTAACACACCAGGATTATTGAATAGGGTTTATTAGCAGTTACAAGTCATTAGTACTTATTAATTATTGATTAAAAAAACAAACAAAAATGTTTTGGTACACCATCACAATAGGAGAAAAAGAATGAAAGCCAAGCCTGATTTTGTTATTGTGAGTTTATATGTCAACTGTTTTAGATTGTGCAAGCTCTGTAAAAGTATTGTGTGTTCTTTGTCGTTGTGTAATGGGTCCAAACATGAACAATGGTCGGGATAATGCCACCGGGGTAATTAATAGAGGAGAGACAATGATACAGTTCTCTGCTCCAGGACGGATATGGTGCACCTGGTGCAGGGATCCAGGTGACACAGGTAGTCTTTTTGCATATCTGCTTCACTCCAGGTTGATAAAAATTAAAACATTATCAAATAACTTTAGGTTTTTAGTTGTTGGCTCATTGCATCACTATCTAACTATCAACTATTTAGTATTTACTTTTAGCATGACTCTTGTCTTCCTGTGGTTAGACCATTGTGTTGTGGCTCAAGTGGCCAGCAGCTGTACATTGCATTACACTGCATGGAACTTTTGTTTGTTCTTAAACTACACATGTACTTTTAATGCAAGGCTAGATTGTTCAGCTGATATGGGACTTATGCAGGTCACTATTTGGAGCTTACTTAGAGCTTAGCATGTTGGTGAGTCTGTTGAGACCACACAGTGCTTCCTGTTCTCATCTTCTGCACACAACACTAGAACACAACACTGTGAGTCATTAGTGAGCATTGTCCCTGCTTTGTTTTTGGTCAACAACAGAAACTCGACTAGACAGAACGAGGAAATGAAACTCAGGCTGAAGATTAATACAATATGTTACACAAAAAAACAAACAAAAATATATTAAAAGTTTGATATGGGTTTATCTTGTGGCAGAGTAAACAGCATGAGGCTCCACTTGTCTCTGCAACTTGTGCTGTCTTTGTCTTTGTGGTTTGGCTTGAAAGTTGAGGGCTGCGTAGTTCAGTTCGTCAGACGGACTCTGGAATCAACAGTATTTAGCGTCATTTACTTCACATACTGTAAGTCTACTGTGAATATTGTCAAACTCTGAATGACAGTAACCTCACCTCGTTACTTCCTGCTTCTAATTCTTTGTTTACTAAAAGATAAAAGCCACAAATTCTCATTAGATTTCTATCCCAAACAAATACAGAAAGGCTTGAATAAATATCAAACTGTACCTTTCTGAAGTTTACAGATCTTTACAGCAAGAGCAATGACCGCTATAATGAGGACAATGCTGAAGGAACCAAGAATGATGGAAGGTTCATTCCTCAGGTTTATTCCATTGAATGTGTCTGAAGCAGGAAAAAAATCAAGATGAATAATAATCTCAGAGATGGAAAGATGATCTTACTTTGAGTTTGGGGGTCCACGTTCTCAACTCGGTCAGTATCATCTTGAGAAAAACAAATGCATGTTGGAATCTTGTCGGTATTTTTTACATTATACTGCACAATACAGCTGGGCATTCTGATGATTTCTATTTTTTTGTCACAATACAGCCATTAGAAATAGCATCATACCAACTTATGGCTCATACTACAAGAACAAATGCAGACTAATGCTTTGTATTGAGAAACAAAACAAAATAAAAAACAACATGAGCAAAGATTTAGAATAGATGGCCAGGTTACAAGATAAGGACTTTATTTATATTTAATGTATATTGTTCTTAGAGCCGTAGCAAAGTGGTCCATAGCATGCGGTCAGGTATTCCTAATGCTCTGGTTTTCATTTGTGATCACACACAAAAACACCGATAAGACACTATTTTGGTGCTGGGGTGATGTTAATGAAGTAAATGATTTATGGCAAATGTGTATAAAATCTTCAGTTACATTATATTGATAATTATAAAAGAAGAGGTGCCTCTTTAAGTTGTTGGTAATCCTGTCAGAGCACTACCCACTTTGTGTGATGAACAGATAATTAGAACTGCTCACAGGATACTCAGGACAGCTCCCATGCACTGTTTAAACACTTTGAGTGGCTTCTCTCAGGAAACAGACTCTGTTCTGGATGTAGAACACACAGGAGAAAGGCAGCCTTTGTCCCGAGGGCTGTCCATCTCTTTAACCCTCCTGTTGTCCTCGGGTCAAAATGACCCGCCACTGTGTTAAAAACCAAAATTATTTTTCATATTTTTGTATTGTACATTGTCTTAAATTGTTCACTGGAGAAAAAAAAGAAAGAAACTGAGTCATTGGGATGAATAGAAATTCATTCAAAACTCCTTTTTGCACATTTTTTTTTTCTTTTCTTAAGCTATAGAAATACAAACGAAGAGGGAAAACTCAGGTATTCACACATTTTGTGGTGAATGACAAGTTGTTTCTTCAAGCAAGATGAAATTTGGTGTTTAAAATTCAATTAAGCTGCTTATATTGGGGGTTTAGTGAAGACGGGTCTATGTGCCTTTCAAATTGCCTCTTGGAGACTATAACTAATAACGTAATTTGAATTGAATTGAATAAAGAACATTCCTTGTTCAGCCAGCGCAGTCTGAAAACAAATAGCTCACACATCAATACCTTTGTGCTCCACAGTTGACTCATTTGCATCAAAGGAAAATGGTTTTATTTCCTAATAGCACATTGCAATTAGAATGGTCTGTAAAACAACAAGACCTTAAGACGTCGTCTAGGCTTTATTATCAAGCATTTGAATAGATGAGTATGTTCAGCACATAACAGAAGCTTTGACCAATCATATGCTTGTGTCTCGTGGATACTCCTGCTTACACAGCAAAACAGTGGAAAAAAATAAATAAATGAAAGTATAAAATGTAAATAATAATGGTGGATAATAATTGGTTTGACACTGAACTCAATTTAAGGTGAACTTCAAACTTCAGTTTGATGTATTTTTTATTCACTCATTGTTGGCAGTAGTGAAATAGTCAGTTTCATTTAATTTAAATGTTTTCATTTTTCTGTTGTTGGAATCACAATATAATAATATAATGTACACTACACTGCTGCTGCTTCATGAAAACATGCAAGTTACAGCTGTTTAGTGCATGTGGAACATGAGTAAGACCACTGACATATCACCATATTGCTTGAGTTTTGGCTTGTTTTCATTATACAAATGTGACAGTAACAACAAGATGCCTGCATTTGTTTTAGTTTTTGTTTAGTTTTTTTTTTGTGTGTGTTTAGTTTAGATTTTTAAAAGCACTAAGGTTAAAGAAAAGGTTTAAATATTAAACCAGGCCTTGTCTGGCCTGGTTTTTTTATTTTTTATTTATCTTTATCTATGAAGCAAATTTGGCACTGTTGGTTTTAAACTGTTCAATCAGCATTAACAGTATATCAAAAGGAAAAGTGTCTTCAAATGATAAAGTAATATAAATAGAGGCAAATAAATTAAAATTTGTTTGTATAAATGTGGATTGTGCACTGGTACAAGGTCTGGTAAACTGCATTCATGTCATGCACTGTAACGATGACTGAAGGCTATGATTAGAATTTATTTATTTATTTATGTGACTTTTGTCAGATTGCCCAGCTCTTTGTTAAGATAAATTAAACCAAAAGTAAAAATAGCCTTACCTTGAACATTTAAATATGTTGTTTCTCCAAGAACTGTATTTGCCCTTATGAAAAATCCACAGAAATACAGGCCAGAATCAGAGAAATCCACATGTTTGATTCTCAAAAACACATTGGTCTTGTTGGAGCTCATTCTAAACTTTTCTTTTCCAAATCCAGCACAGTATCTAGGTTCACTTTCGGGTCCTAGCAAAGATGAAATACAACTGGCTTTGGTTCCATTCACCACTCTGAACCAGTCGGTCTGAGTTTGAGCTTCGAAAATGTTAGAACATGACAAAGTGACATTTTCACCAGGACGGACCTCCAAATCCGATGCAACAGTCAAACCTAAAACAGACAGAGACAACAAATCCCATGTTTTGTTCGTTCTTGTTTTAAAGTGTGGTTTGAACAGTCCCACTTAAAAATCTCAATCTGTACTTACCTGGGCAGCAGATAAGTAAAACCATCAGTACGCAGAAGCCCTTCATTGTGTCGATGATGCACCGTTTGACAGTTAAGGCACTTTATGTCACTGAAGGGGCTGTTAGTCACAAATGGGTGGGGATTTCAATAGAGGAGGGTGGGATGATAAAGTGAGCACTACAAGTATGTCAGCGAAACAGAAAGAGAATGGGCAAACATGAAGTAAAGGTCAGACAAGGACTTCAGCAAGACCATAGTGGTTTTTTTAAAAGATAATCAGTGATAATCAATGATAATAAATGGGCAAAGACTGATAATTGTGATTAATTCTAATGTTTTCCATAAAGTTTAAGACTGGTATGTTTTAACCCTCTATTACCGTGTGGTTACAGAGCAGGTTTGAAGAGTAAGAGAATGAGCCTTACCTTAACCATAGGGTCAGATGAAACTCATTTAAATATTCAAATGGAAGTGTTACTAGTGACTTTTTTGTAAACAAGTCATGTGCAGCATTTCTTGGTAAAGATCTACGTAGAAGCTGCATGTTGTGTTACTGTTTGACACATAGAAAGTGAGATTGTGACCTCAGGCTTAGATGCTGGGTCTTTACTGAGTGTTATGTCACTAAATATTGTGTAAAAACGTAAAGGTCAAATTCACACTAATACAGCAGCACAGGAAGTTACATTGAGTATTATCCTCCTTAAAGATTAAATGTGTATTCAAAAGTACAGTGTACAATGAAATGTAGTTAAAATAGTTTGCCCTGGTACTTTTGAGTCTGTAAAAAATACATAAAAGTTAATTAAGAAGTTAATTTAAAGGTCCCATATTATACTAAATCGACTTTTCTGAGCTTTTAACCATGTTCTGACGTTGTTTCTACCTCAAACACATACCCAAAGTTGTGTTTTGTTTCATTCGCGCATGTTTGAGTAATTTATTTAGTTTGAGCTACAGTCCTTTCAACGAGCTGTTTCACGCAATGACGTCAATATGTGAAATAAACCACTCCTCTCCAGGAAGTGCTCCTCCACACTCCTCCTGCCCCTCTCTCCTGCACTGTCAACAAGTGCCGTGCTCTGCAGCTCAGACACAGAGAAGCATCGCTGCTACTGTGTTAGCTTACTTACAGTCAGCAACATGTATTACTAACAAGCATTACTGCATAGCTCTACATATTGCTAGGCTACTTTATTATAGTTCTTTCAATACACTGCACAACAGCTCCTTAGGAGTCTCCAGGCAGCATACATTCTCAACTTCAGTAGGCATTGTACGGTCATTTCCACATATGCACCGATAAACAGAAGCAGTTAACACGCGCTATGCTACGGGCTACACCATAGAAACATACACAATAAATAGTTTCTCATTTACCAAGCAGAAATGTCTTGTAGAAGCCTTCGAGGTTTTTGTGTTTGCTCATGTTCTTCAAACTCTGAGTCAGACTCTGGGTCGAAGATATACGGCTCAGTTACTCTCAAAGCCATTGCTGAAAAAGTTATTACTACCATGTACCGTGTTTACTTCAGTCTGTTTCCAGCGCAGCGCTAGCGTGACATCATGAGTGGGCGGAGCCAACACAGTAGAGCTGAGCCTTAAAGTGACAGCGCCAAATCAGACCGTTCACTTTGGACTCATGATGAGAGCTCATCCAAACCGCTTGTATAAGATCATTATTGTGTGTTTCATGTTGCAAAACGTGATATGGTAACCTAAATGTATCCAAAATACACTGTATAATGTTCAAATAAGCATAATATGGGATCTTTAACGATATTTATCACTGACCCCATTATTACTGAGCCAATCAGCTGGGTATATCATATTAACAATACCAATGAGTCAGGTGTGTGTTAGCTTATGTTCTCTTAATTCTGTTAAATACCAAGAACACATAAATGCAAATGAAATCCAGCTGCAAGGGTTTCATCGAGCTGTGAGCATAGTCGGAGTACGTCTCTTACTGAGTCACTTGATGTCTGTAGCTTAATAGGCACGTCTCTTTTATTATTACGTCATAGGAGAAATATATTAAACTGTATATTGCTTAATATTTCAAGATGTCATTTTTACTCCATTTCTTATGTAAACTATATTGAAAATTCTGTCTAGGTGATGGATTATTGGGTCTTGGTATTCTGTTTGTTTAGTGTTATAATAATATGGCTAACAGTTGAATCATTTTGAGGCTTTACACTTTAGGTATTATATTGCGTAGTGTTGCTTTCAGGAACTGGAAATGCACAAGCTGTGGTCTGACTTTTTTATTCTTTAACGCACTTGTTGTTCCATCTTCTTCCATGTCACCAAGATGTGTCAATCACAGTTTGACCCTTTTAACAGCCAATCAAACGTTGCCCTGTTTTTAAAGCTGCCGTCAGCACTTCAGCTCACTCCATTCAGAGACCTCCGAGACGATGCAGCTGCGTGTGGCTCTTTGCGCAATCTGTAAGTGTCAGACTGAAGTACAAATCCAATTCTTTATCATTTAAAGCTGATTTCTTTTTTTTGCAGTAGTTGGACTGGAGGCGGTGGCCCAGTCGTCGGTGAGACAGGACACTGGGGTCATCACAGCCAGCGCCGGGGACATGGTGACCTTACACTGTTACTACGACAGCCAAGTGGCCATGCATTTCTCCTGGTACAGACAAACGCTAGGCAGCAGCCCCGTGGCGCTGTCTATCGTTTACAAGTTTGACAAACCGTCCAACATGCTGCACTGGCTGGTGAAGTACCCCCGCTTCGCCGTGCAGAGGGAGGAAGGGGTCAATCATCTGCACATTTCAGACGTCGAGCCTGAAGACTCGGCTTTGTATTTCTGCGGAAGCTCCCACTCGAACATAGTGGAGTTCGGCCAAGGGGTCTTTCTGAATGTCCGAGGTAATGTGGCTGTTTCATTTATCACATCAGAACAAGTTTGAGACATGTATGATTGGTATAGTCAAGTTAGAGCAAAAAGTGGGGACAGTGGAGACAAGCCTAAACAGACAATACAATTAATAACTTAAGACAGTGGTGTCAAACTCAAAGGGCCCCGATTGTTAATAAGAAGCTTTTATCAAATTTTGAATGTGAGATTTCATCTTCATTTGAGTCTTACATAAGTCATTTTTAACATTAATTTTCTCTTTTCATGGAAACTGGTTTTAGTTGCATTTGAACACATTTTAGTTGCATTTGAACAAGTTTGAAATAGATTTTAATTGGTTTTAGATGGATTTGAATGGGTTTTATTTGGATTTCAACAGGTTTTGGATGGATTTGAACATTTATCTTTGTAGGAAAAATCAAATCCATCTAAAACATGTTAAAATCCAGTTAAAACCTAGTGCCAGAAAAGTCCTACTAAATGTATTGAAAGGCCACAAAAAACACTGCAAAAAGCTGCATTTGGCCCCCGGGCCTTGAGTTTGACATGTGTGACCTATGATATCAAGATGTTTATGCAAAACAGTATCTTAATTAACAGTTATCAACAACAATTGAATGTTTCAAAGACAAGACTACACATGTCAGTCTAATATATCAGAATGTATTGTTGGGGGAAATATTATAGTAACAAAGTATTAACAGAACAATAAAAACAACATATCTCTATAACAACTGCTTTTTAATTGCATCTTGAAAGGTTATACAGTTTGATACAATTAATATAATTTGTGGAAAAATTAATCATGGGTTACCACTTGGCTACTAAAAATGTATTTTACATTGTTTGTAATATTTATAACAAATAAAAGTTACCACTTTGTTAACCAAACAAAAAAAGAAGATTTAATAACCTTAGTCTCCATTTGAATATTCTTTTCAGAACTAGGCCTATGTTCTCGCTCAAATTATACTGGGATTGATTTATTTCTTGAAACCATTTGGTAATATATGTTCATAAGGATAACATAGTCTAATAGTGGTTAAAATAATGAAAGGTTGTGATTAGGGGTCTGTGATTTAATTAATTTAATTAATGCAGGTAAATACAGGGCCAACATCACTAATCATCTAACATATACTATTTCTAACCGATACTATTTCTACTACTTGTAAAAAGCAGGTAAGGTAATATTGTATTTTCAGGTTTATAGTCAAAATTACAAATGTAAGATCATTTGTTGGAATATTTGGGTTCTGAAGAAAAGAGATGGTTAGTAAACAGGAAATATGGGTGGAGGGTGAACAAGGCCTGAGCTCAGATTCTAACCCGAGCTGCTCCTTTTATGTGGCCAGCTCTTTTTCCAAGTCAGCCACCGAGGCAATGTCACATAGATTTGATCTTGGTCAACTCAAAACAGAACAATGTAAATTCTTATGAATCATAGCCACAACAATTACTGTGGCATAGTGGAAGTGAACTGTAGCTATGAATGATTTTTCTTTTTTTTCTTTTACTGGGTTATGTTTTGGGAACAACTTTGATCATTCAGTCTTAAATCAATTCAATTCAACTTTGTTAATCCCCAAGGGGACATTCAGTTGGTAGGTCTCTTCAGATAAATTCAGACTTCATCTTCCTAGACATAGACTGAATGATTGTACAGTCAAACTCTCTCTTAACTTTTCCCTTAATAAATAAAATCATCTTAAAACTGAAAAGTGTTTAGCCATATAGAGGATATAAAATACAGTCAATGCAAATACAGTATCTAACCATTTTAAATGATATTGGTGTTTTGTCAGATGCACACCAGCATGTTTTTAGAAAATTATTTTTATTATTTTTCAGCTGCAATACAAATAGTGTCCACTGGTAGAAGAAATGGGTGGTTACATTTCTTATAACTGCATCCATGCTCATATGACATCATTTAAAATCAACTTGAAGTCATGATTATTATTACAATTTTCTGGTTTAAGTATTTGGGCATTTGAAAAAAACAAATGCATTTCTGTGGAAGGCATAACACTTAAGTTGTAAAAGCTGTAGAGTGCATTATCACAGGAGTACATTTCAATATTCTGTTCTGTCATTTAGGAGCCAACAACAAACAAGTCCTCCAGGAGCCAGCGTTTGAGGCCGCAGAGCCCGGGACTTCAGTGACATTTAACTGCACCGTGAAGTCGGGGGCATGCTCGACGGAGCGCAGCGTGTACTGGATCAAACACGGCTCTCGACAGGGAATCCTTCACACGGACGCAGACCAGTGTAAACACGGCCCGACGTCAAAATCCCAGAGCTGCACGTACCACCTGCAGAAGATAAACGTGAGCTCCTCTGACTCTGGGATGTACTTCTGCGCTGTGTTGATGTGTGGGGACGTCCTGTTTGGGAATGGGACGGTGTTACAGATCAGCAGTGAGAATGGAGACCCTGAGGGGCAGATAAAAATCCTAGTGTGGCTGTCCATCATCAGGACGGGGGCTCTACTGGTGTTTGGTTTTGTCTGCCTTATAACTTACCTCGGCAGGAGGAGGTAGCTCTTAATGCAGTTTATACTGAGAAACAGGGTGGCTCTGAAGGACAAGTCAGAACAGCAAGCATGTTTTTCCATTTTGTTATATGTGTTTTGTATTTCAATTAGGGCATCTAGACATAGAAGTCGTATCATACCTCATCCAAGGGACATTTTTCCCCTTCAAACCATCCAGGATATATTCAATTTAAGTAACACAAACTTCAGACATTGCTGTCTTCAAAGGAGTTCACTGTAGACTCAGGTGTGTTTGTATTGGCCCCATCCTCCAGTGAAGGGGCTACTGATCACTGCACTCTTCACTGCCCTGGACAGCATAGACTACATTGCTCTGTTTTCTCTTTGGGAGGAAACCACTGTGTGTCCTTTTGAGTTTTTCAGATAAACCAGCTACATAAAGGATTAATCTGTTTCCTTTCTTTTGAGCTTCTGTGTCCTCTTGGATTTGCTGAAATTGGACCATCCAAAAGCTCTAAGGGCTTTTGAAACCAAAATACTTTCATTCACTAATTAACATCAGAGGGGTGTGGTTATGTTATTTGTTTACAGGACGATAATGACTCCTTCACCAGGACTAACTCAGACCACACAACTGCTAACGACACTGGATTTCAGACTCTAGCTTTTCATTCACTTTGGACACAGTAGACTTAGGTTAAACCACTCTGTCTGAGGGATGTAAAACTCAGCTCTCACCAGTTTAACTCAGGATTAACTCTTGGATAAGGGAGGAAACATGTTCTACCTTAAAAACTATGTCCTGATGCCTAAGTTCATGCAATACCCATTTTTTTGTTTTGTTTTACAGTTTGTTATTGTAAATTGTTGTTCTGATTTACCCTCCAGGGCCACCGTAGTGACAACTTATATATGATATCAGTATAGGTGATAAAAAATGAATACATTTTAGAATATTTTTGATTTTGTAATTTTCGATTAAAAAGCTGCAGTATTCAAGTTTTGTGCCGGCACTGTACAAAGAAATGAGTGGATTTGATAGTCCACTTTTTTGAATGCATTACTGGTTAATTTAAAGCAATATTTTTAAATGTCACATAAAATGCTTATTAGTTGGTGAACTACTGACAAGTTTGAGTGACCTCAGAAATTACTCCCAGGCCCTGCCTCCTCACACATCTTGACTGTTTCATATTATTGATGGAAAAATGAAGGTTGGTAAATGTTCATTGTAGTTTTGTGAATGTCCAGATGTGATGGCTCTTTTTCTACGGTCTATCACAAAACACTCACTCACACATTTAATAATTCATCAGAATTCAGAGGGCAGTGCCAACATATACACAATAAACCAACACAGGTAAAAAACATACTTATACTTATAGTTATATTATACTTGTTTTACTTGTGTAAAGAGTTCAAAGACAGAAGTCACAGCTGAATCTGTCAGATGTGTATCATGTGGTAAATATACCCTTCTTGATCAGCAGTGCTTCAGATATGTTTGAGATGCTGAAATGTGAATTATTAAAGAAAGAAATCATTGCATCATGTATTCTTTTCTAATTTTAAATAATGATGATTGATAGCTGCACTGACTGCATCTATCAATTATATTATTCAGACTGGGAAACTCATCAGACGGACAACAGACATATACAACAAAAACAGCATATATCAATCTGTCCTTGTCTGACATATTGAAACTGAGAATCTCTTAAAGCATCTTCTATTACTGTACAGATGTCTTCTTCCTTTACTCTAAACATATTTTCAAATGTCTATTGCATACACTTGTGTAAAATCCCATGACCATTTCTACACTAGAATATTGGAATAACTGATTGACTGCTGGTGCTGGAATATGACATGTCCTAGCCTGAAATAACAGTCCAATCACTCTCTGTAGGATTATCAAGTCACTCCTTTTGATGGTACCTCACAGCAGAGTAAACCACTGCGTCCTGTCTGAGGTTTACTGAGGCAGGCCTGCAGGAGGTGCTCCTGGGCACTATATTCACTCTTGAATAAGTGACCTCATCTTCAGCCTGAAACAGAGCAAAAATAATCATTCTGTTAATGCTAAGGGTTATGTCATAAAGCAAACTAACACAATAAGAGAGGCTTATATTGATAAAACACAGTGTCTTGTGATTTCAGTTCCAAGAAGCAGGTTCATCATGAGTCATACTCAATCACCAGAAATCTTAAGCTGCGATATAGCCTGTGTCATAGCAAGTAGAGTCAGGCTTAGCCCAAAGACAAATTACAATCTATATGAAACTGGCAGTTTGTATTTAAGTATTTAACAACAATGTCACATGTATTTTACAGTTTTATAGATTAGCACCACTCATTTTTCTCCATCGTGTTTGTGAACTGAATGAACCCTGAACTTTGATGTTCTCACAATGCTATTGTAGCTTATCAAGTCTGACCATTATTAGACTGGCTGTGTGAGCCCAGACTAGTCTCCTATGTTTATGCTAACACAAACAAAGGATTTGAGTCGTACATTTATGTTATAAAGTAAGCGTAGCTTATGGAACAGCCCACAGATCTGATAAAAGTATAGGAAGTTAAACCTGGTTGTCGTCAGGAGATCCATGACTGCAAGAGTCCACTTCTGTTAAAACAAACAGCTCACTTTGTTTTTCTGTGACATTGTAAACATGTGGCATAAACAGTTTTAATTAAAACAGTGAATTATAGTAATTACCTGTAGTTTGTTTCATGTTGCTGTAAACCATGTGTACCAGTCCAAGGACAGCCAGTCCAAATACAACGTTCAACCCAATCAGAGCCATGACAGTTGGACTCAGGCCCGTCGGCTCATTTGCTTCACATTGCTTTGCAATGTGTGTATTATTTGCTTCAAACAGAAGAAATACACACAAAAAAATATTATTTATATATTCTAGTACACAGGGGGCTCACCCCACTCCTTCAGTGACATCAAGATTGCAGTTAAATCTAAAAGTCTACTCAAAAAAAATGTAGGGCCATCCTGAAATGCATTCTGCAGTATATCACAATTGTTTTAATAAACACAGGTTCAAAGACATGAAAAAGGGCTTAGAAATAAAATACTGAACTCTATTCTGATTCATCCACAATTAGATTCAGGTGTAAAGTGGTACCTCTGTATGAGCAGAAATGTGGATATGAAAAGAGGCATGACATTGAGAGAATTAGTTAAAACTAAGTGTAATGTGGGAGACCTTGATGATATTGTATTAAATATAGCTCAGGGAATGCCACTAATGCCGTTATACCCCACTTTGAAATGAGCAATTAATAACCAAAAACTCAATTACATGCAACGCTAAAAGAACTCTTAAAATGTAAAAATCCGTGAACACATTACTCTTATTGATAACTATTCAGGACAAACACATTCATTCCCGAGTGGGTAAGAAAAACACAAGGGAACATGTTACAGGCCTTTTCGAAGCTTGAGTAGAGCCACGGTCAACCCCTATCCAACACCTGTCTTCCAGGCAGCTCTTACAGTTCTCTGCCTTGCGGCTCCTTCACGGCACACACACCGACAAGCTCTGTCCCAAACATGTGTGTGGTCCGGAACAAGACTCATGTACTTAGTTCAACAACTGAAGGCAAATTAACAAACTTCTGCATGTGTCTCCTCTCCTTGTCTCGTGTCCCTTATTCTTTGTGAATTCCCAAAACTCACAAACTATCACCCATACTCATGCCTCCTGCCAATCAGAATGAGTAACACTGACTGTATCAAGTGACCAATCACAATGACAACAGAAAGGTACAGTGAAGGGAACTGAAAGTTTGGTGACACTTAGGGCCCCATATTGTGGCTGGGAATAGGCGTATAGTCAGTGACAGACGGTTGTTTAGCCTTCTTTCACTTGGCTCAGAGGAGACACAATACCCCTTTGTGGCTGTTCTGGTCCGCCACATTTACTTTTGAAAAACTTTAAAGCACTGAGGCCTAAAACTCATAACCTATTTTTAGACACAGAAGCAACATTGATGCAGTTAAAACCAAAATGATATTTTATTTTAAATCTTCTCTGGGGCTGGAGCCTTCATTGTCTGACCTGGTCTATCAAATGTCAACTCCTAGATGACTCTATCTGAGTCTTGATTACTTCATTCGGATCAGTGCTCTTTTTCTAACTTTAGAGATGGCAGTTATGGCTGAGAAATGACTGAAAAATAAAGATAAAAAAAAACTTGCATAGAAAGAGATTGTCTTGTGCATTTTATGTTTCATTTTATGAATGCATTGTCTATGTGTTAAAGTGCCTTTATTTCATCTTACTGTACAGATGAATCCTGGTCCCGTTTCCAAACAGTGTCTGTCCACAGGAAGTCACCAAACAGAGGTAGGTTCCATCATCAGCAGAGCTGAGCTCTTTCATGGTGAACTCATGAACACATGTAGTTTCTTCAGAGCTGGCTCTGTTCTCACAGGTGACTCTCTTGTTTCCATTGTTCCAAGAAATTATTTCAGAAGTGAAAGCACTTTTCAGCCAAATGACACTGATGTGTTCCTCTGGACAGTGGCTGGTGATAAATGAACAGCTCAGAGTCACTGAGTCTCCAGGCTGCACTGTGATATTGTCTGGCCTCTGGACGACCGACTTGATGGGCCTCGAGTCACCTTTAATCACCAGAACAGTCCCTGATCCAAACTTGACATCGTTTAGCGTCATGACTCCACAGTAGTATGTGCCAGCGTCGTCCCATCTTGTGCCTGATATTTTCAAAATACTTGAATACATTAAAGACTGCACTGAATAATGGTCATCAGAGACTGTATTGTGTTTAAGTAAGTTATCTGTTAATGCAATCAGCTGTAGTCTCCTGCTGGTGGTCAGTTTGTACCAAACTCTATTTCTCAAATTAATGTACATGTTACATCTTATTTCTATTGTGTCTCCCAGCTTTGCTGTTTTAACAAATTCAGGCTGAGAGACATAACGTGACTGAGCTCCACCTGAAACGACCAGAAAGCTCTGTTAATCATATGAAATGTTGTAGAATATTGTGTTGGATTGTTACCTACACAGAGTCCAGAGCAGGACGAGGTTGAGAGCGTTGAACATCATCATGGTCTCTCTGAGCAGAGTCATTCTGACTCGATGTGGGCAGTGGAAGAACAATAAAGTCTAGAGCTGAGCCATCTGATTGGATCATAAGAATGATCAAGCTTTACCTGATTGGCTGTTCGATAAACGGACTCCCTTTTGTTAAATATAGTATTTAGGAAACAACTGAATTATTGAATATTTGAAGATCATGATAGGTAGACCAGGTCTGTTTTAACTGATTGTTGTCTTTTACAAAAACTTGCCTGGTGAGTCACAGAAATAAACCAAAGATGGATTGGATTAAACTGCTTCACTTAGACCATACTTCTTGGTGGATATAGCTTATTAACAAAGTGCATACTTTACATCTTATTTTCACTATTCTCTGTCACAAATGTAATTCACTGTGTTTGTGTGTAATCTCTGTTGACCAAATGTTGTAGAAATGGTTAAACAGGGCAGTGCTTTTCATGGCTGGGTAACTCATCTACTGCTTACCAGTCAGTTAGTGCTGAAAATAAACTCAAAGAGCCCTGATGTAGACATTCACACCTTAAACCACATAGACTCATCGTTGTCTCTCTTTGATCTGATAAACAGGAAAACAAAAAACAAAAAAAAACAAACATCTTTCACACCTGTAGCTTTGTTGCCTGGTACTGAATGTGAAAGACTGAACATGATGCACTGTTGGTGAGAACAATGGAAACTTTCAGTGTTTGGTTTAATTACTGTCACATAATAAAACACAACAGTAGGTTGTTTGCTGGACACTGGATGAAATGAACTTGCTTTATTATGACTGCACTGATGCTATTGTAATCGGTACATTATGAATATATATTTCAAATATTGATGCTATTTACAGTAATGAACTGGACTGAAGTATTGCAGTGGCCGCAATGACTGCTGGGAAGTGGAATGTGTTTGTTGTGTTCTGTAATAACCCCCCGTTCTGTTCAGTGTTGGGTGTTCTAAAATAAAAAGCACAATTTGAGTTCTACTCTGACTCTGGCATGCTCTGTACTCTATTAATTGCCACAGTATATTGTTAATGCATGTTAAACATTGTGTGACGGAACTGCCAATTCTGTTTTCCCTTTTTATGTTTTCTTTTTCACGTCGTTTCGCTTTGTAAAAAGATATATCCAGCATTAGAATCAATACTTTCTCTTTTCTATAGGTAGCTCTTACTTGACTTCAATGAAGACCAATGAGTGTCCCTTATGCAGGAGCGAGCATGTGATGGCCAAAGCTTGCGTATGTATTGACACATCCTCGTCTCTTAAAATCCCTGATAATAAAGCCTAGATGATGTTTTAAGGTCTTGTCAAACAGTTTTTCTTAAATGCAAGAGTTAAAAAACTAAATAAACAGGTAATGCGGTTTAATGTGCACAGTCACCAAAACCTGTTCCAGCACCACCTTTAACTGATCTCTGTCAACATCAATCATGGTCTGTCCACAACTCAGTAGAATAGTGTTGCACGTGTATAGCAACATAATTGAAGGCACAGTCATCCCAGTGGCATTCACTGTGCTATAGTCCCAACTGTGAGCTATGTGTGATACTTCAGAAATTGTGCTCTGTGAGAAAAACATCAGACTGAAGACAGTGGGCTGTGTCTCTATCCTCTACCTGGCTCCAGAGAAGGTTAGTAATTCAAGGGAAGTTTCCACAGAAATCTAACTTGATAGAAAGTGAACCAGCACTGTGACACAGAATTCACCCGCTAACCTCCTAATTTAGCTTTTTAAGTTCTGGGTCCTGAAGGCACAGAGAGGCGACCCTCAGGTTTTTTCCGGGTGGATGTCAATACATGGTGATTAAGTCAAGGAACTATGAGTAAGTACACACCATCTGAGCAACTCCACAGTAAAAGACAGTCCAGCCTGTCATGCCCAAGCCAAACTCTCACACAAAGGCCTTCTTCCTCTCCAGTGAGGTGAGGTCAAATGTCCTTTTTTCATGTTGGGAGAATGGGTTTTCGGAGCCCATCATGATCTCTCAGCAAGTCACAGAGTCCAGTCTCCTGCAAGTCACTGAGCCGGGTCACGTTGGTGGATACGCAGACGTCAGGCACTCACCTTCAAGATCATCCCCCTCCCTGACTCCTGGGCAACTTAGTATATCCAATTCTTAAAACTCCAGTACCGAATATATTTTTCCTTCTACTTGAAAAAAATGGTTTAGACCCCATATAGTATATTACAAAAGCAATCGTTTTTGAAAAAAATCATGCTCTATGATGCCATCTGCTGTTTATTATAAGCAATTTTAAGAAATGAACACTCAATAGAGATAGGAGCAACTCCAACGCAGGGACGGGGAGTTCTTGGCCAATCACAAGCCTACTGATGCCCAGAGACTTAACAGAGAACCCCATTGGCTGTTGCTGTACAATGTCTTTGCCATGGTCTGCACGTGCACAACTGGTAAACAGAGACAACATGGCCGCCGAAGTCTCAGAGGGCAAGGTAGCTATTCCTGCATTAGCTGTTACTGCATACACTGTTAAACATCATAAACAAAGGAAAACAGAAGGAGTACAGAGACCAGAAAAGCGCAAATGAGACGATAAAAGAAATAAAACGTGAATAAATATTGGAACCGCATTCCAAAGATGGGGAGAACTACTCGACTGCATTGGTCTAAAGTTGGACTCTGAGCTGGCTGCTTATCTTCTAGACTGGTAACTAACTTTCTATTCACTATATTTTTATTAGCATTGTGGTCAGTTTCTCTTGTCTCGTTACATTTTAAACGAATTGCAAACAGATGTAAGCCTTACGTTGCTAGGGCTTAGCCTTACGTTGCTAATGCTAATATTGCTAGCGCTGTAGTCTCCGGGACTTATTGCTCTTGAGACCCATAATTTCAGTGCTCCACACGCTCAGCTTTCTCATAGCTAGGTGTCCTCACCTACTAACACCAGTTTCCTGGTACTGTCATGATTTGTTGGGACAGGATTAGCGGTTTATAAACACTCGCATTCACGCATATAAGATGTGCACATGAATTCACGCACGAGACGAGAGAAAAGCCTGGGAGGGGTTTGTGAGAGTGAGTAAGGAGCTAAGGGCAGGGCTTCTGTTTGAAACTCAACTGTCTCTCTCTCTCTCTCTTGGTTCTGAAAAAGACAATCAGGTACTGGTGTTTTAAGTTGCTTTTCATTTATATGCATTGAGAGGTGAATTGGTAATTTACTAATTTAGTTTATGTTTTGCAATGCTCATTGTAGTCTTTTCAAAAGGGGGAGATGTTGTGAGATTAGTCCTGACTGGAGCTAGTACAGGGAGAGGTTTTGCTGCTGGGGCTTCATACCACAGACATTTTCAAATCCTGGCTTAATTTTAGTTACTTCAGGTAGTTGTAGACATCTGACATTATCATTTGTTGTGTATGGTTTCACTGCAGAGATGTAAAGGCCAGTCCTCCTGTGGTTTTAGTCAAACAGTCGCAGCACTTTCACCACAGAGCTGCTTTCACACTTACTGCCACCATTTTGTTCACAACACAGTCACAAGCACGAGCTGAAGAGTTTCAGATTGACACTAACTTTATTTTTGCATCAGCCATTTTAAAAACAACAAAAGCATAAGCAATTTTGACTTTGAGAAGACTGACAGATTTTACTGAGGAAAAGCATGAAGGAAGACAACATTCCAAACTTGCCACAATTATGATTTTTAATTTAAAAACGTTGATGTAAAAAGGCCATCCATCTATTTGACGACAGTGTAAATGACATGTGTTTCATCTGGTTTCTTTGACATCCTTCTTCTGAGTGTTGTGGGTACGAAGACTGAGTTCTGATCACAACAAGAATTCTATGACACAAAAAAATAGCCAATCATTTTGTTGTTTATGTGTGGAAAGCACTGTATTACACAAAACTTCATATCACATAGGCTATGTCCATAATCAATAAAAAGTCGGGGAACACCTCTTACCGAGCTCCCAGGACTATGGTGACAGGCTCAGTTCTGGGACGCTTTTCTGCGCAACACATCACAACGTTTTACTGATTAACTTCAAAAATGAGTTTGTCATTGCCTTGAGTACCATCTGCTTTAAATTCTGCTTCATCAACTTTAAGAGACAATAGTGTTAAGTTAGTTCATGTTTTCTATCAACAGCAAATCATCCCAGGTTGTTTTCTTGTCTGACACATTATTATCTGCATGACTATTGCAGATTATGTTGATATATACTAGAAATGAAGGCTTTAATACACCTGCACAAAACTGAATATCTCTCACTGTTTCAATATTAAATATGTATGTTTCCAAGGGGTGCTTCTGCTTTTTTTTTTTTTTTTTTTTTTGCATATTTGTCATGCTTACTATGTTTCAGATCATCACATAAACAAAATCAAATAAACACAAAACACAGTTTTTAAGTGATGATTTTATTTATTAAGGGAAAAAAATCCATCCAAACCTCACCACCCTAAGAGAAAAATTGCACCCTAAACCTAATAACTGGTCCACTCTTCTGAATTGTTTTAATTCAGACACATTTAAGTGTTTTTGAGCATAACCTGCCAGTTAAGGTCATGTCACAGCATTTCAAGAAGATTGAAGTCCTGACTGACTCCCCTTCTTAAACCGCCACCTTATCGTGGTGGAGGGGTTTGTGTACTCGAATGATCCTAGGAGCTATGTTGTCCGGGGCTGTATGCCCCTGGTAGGGTCTCCCATGGCAAACAGGTCCTAGGTGACGGGTCAGACTAAATGCGGTTCAGAAGGCCTTTTATGATGAGTACAAGAACAAGGACCGTTACGTCGCCCGGTATGGCGCAGCCGGGGCCCCACCCTGGAGCCAGGCCCGGGGTTGAGCTTGTGCGGGAGGTTGAGAGATACCAACTAGAGATAGTCGGACTCACCTCCTCGCACAGCTTGGGTTCTGGAACCCAAAACCTTTAGAAAGGCTGGACTCTCCACTACTCGGGTGCTGGTGTGGGCTTGCTCATAGCCCCCCAGCTCAGCCGCTGTGTGTTGGAGTTTACCCCGGTGAACGAGAGGGTCACCTCCCTGCGGCTTCGGGTCGGGGAGAGGTCTCTCACTGTTGTTTGTGCTTACGGGCCGAACGGCAGTGCAGAGTACCCGGCCTTCTTGGAGTCCCTGGGAGGGGTGCTGGAAGGCGCTCCAACTGGGGACTCCATTGTTCTACTGGGGGACTTCAACGCCCACGTGGGCAATGACAGTGACACCTGGAGGGGGGTGATTGGGAGGAACGGCCCCCCCAATCTGAACCCAAGTGGTGTTCTGTTATTGGACTTCTGTGCTAGTCACAGTTTGTCCATAACAAACACCATGTTAAAGCATAAGGGTCCATCAGTGCACGTGGCACCAGGACTCCCTAGGTCGGAGGTCGATGATCGACAGTTGTTTCATCTGACCTTCGGCCGTATGTCTTGGACACTCGGGTGAAGAGAGGGGCGGAGCTGTCAACCGATCACCACCTGGTGGTGAGTTGGATCCGATGGCGGGGGAGGAAGTCGGAAAGACTTGGCAGACCCAAACGTACTGTGAGGGTCTGCTGGGAACGTCTGGCTGAGTCCCCTGTCAGAGAGGTCTTCAACTCCCACCTCCGGCAGAACTTCGACCAGATCCCGAGGGAGGTTGGAGACATTGAGTCCGAGTGGACCACCTCCATTGTTGACGAGGCTGCTCAGAGATGTGGTCATGGCGGCAATCCACGAACCTGGTGGTGGACACCGGAAGTAAGTGATGCCGTTTAAGCTGAAGTCGTATCGGGCCTGGTTGGCTCGTGGGACTCCTGAGGCAGCCGATGGGTACCGGCAGGCCAAGCGGACTGCAGCCCGGGTAGTTGTGCAGGCAAAAACTCGGGTCTGGGAGGAGTTTGATGAGGCCATGGAGAAAGTCTATCGGTCGGCCTCGGAGAGATTCTGGCAAACCGTTTGGCACCTCAGGAGGGGGAAACACTGCTCCACTAACACTGTTTACAGTGGAGGTGGGCAGTTGTTGACCTTGACTAGAGACATTGTCGGACGGTGTAAGGAATACTTTGTGGATCTCCTCAATCCCACTGACATGTCTTCCACTGAGGAAACAGAGGCTGGGGGCTCAGAGGTGGACTCGTCGTAGTTAAAAAGCTTCTCGGTGGCAGGGCGCCGGGGGTGGATGAGATTCGCCCTGAGCACCTCAAGTCTCTGGATGTTGTAGGGCTGTCTTGGCTGACACGCCTCTGCAACATCGCTTGGAGGTCGGGAACAGTGCCTCTGGACTGGCAGACCGGGGTGGTGGTCCCTCTTTTTAAGAAGGGGGACTGGAGGGTGTGTTCCAACTATAGGGGATCACACTCCTCAGCCTACCCGGGAAAGTCTACCCCAGGGTACTGGAGAGGAGAATTCGGCCGATAGTCGAACCTCGGATTCAGGAGGAACAATGCGGTTTTCGTCCTGGTCGTGGAACACTGGACCAGCTCTATACCTCCTCCAGGGTGCTGGAGGGTTCATGGGAGTTTTCCAAACCAAAACAAATGTGTTTTGTGGATCTGGAGAAGGCATTCGACTGTGTCCCTCGTGGCATCCTGTGGGGAATGCTCCGTGAGTATGGGGTCCAGGGCCCTCTGCTAAGGGCTGTCCGGTCGTACAGGGACCGGACAGCCTCTCCTGGTTAAATAAAAAAAACAAAAAAAAAAGGAAGGGAAAGAAGGAAGACTAATGTGAAATGACAAAATACAGTCTTCAAATAACAGTAGAAATAAAATCTTCAACAGAAGTGTGTCTGAACATCACAGACTCATACACTGAGGTCATCAAAGGTCATTCTGTTGAAATATTCAGCCATATGCATTTATCTATATACCTCATGCATTGTTTTCATCACATTCCATAAACGTTCTTACTGGAGAGTCATTCAATGAACATGAAATGATAATAGGAACCGTTCTTTGTTTTACCAGTTATTTTTAATGCTTTACTAAAGACTGAAGGCACGAAAAGGAAACTGTTTTCTATTCACTTTCAACATAGTGCTTGTCTTCCTGTGGTTAGACCATTTTATAGTGGCTCAAATGGGCAGCAGTGCACATGTCTGCATTGGAAATTGTTGGTATTTGTCTGTTTAGACCACATAGGGCTTCCTGTCAAAGAACTGACACCTCTGTGACTATGTGAGTCACTGATGATCTTTGTTCTTTCTTTAAAACAGGCTGGCAGAAACAAAAGCAGAAATAGAACAAGAAGACAAGAAAAACTAAAACTTGGGCTGTAGACTGCTAAGCCATTTTAATACACAATGAAAGGAAAGGAACACTGGCTTAGTCCACGCAGAAACCCAGAGTCTAGGGTGAAATTAGGAATCAGATATGTCTGAAAAGCCCAAAATCATGGCCGACAACGAGCTGACTCACCCAAGAAAGAGCCCCGAATCCACAACGAGAGGGGGAGGAGGGTGGAGGGGCCGCACAACAGCTATGGTTAACCCCAAAGAAAGCTTGGGCCAGTAGCAGCCCCAGCACAGCTTGGGAAAGTTCGCCCAAACAACACAGTCGTACAACAACACGCTACACGCCACAAGGCCCACTCAAGACAATGTGCACGCGCAAAGCATGCACCTGTCTTTGTAGACTTTGTCGGTGCCGCCCACTGACCACCTGAAAGGTTAGCGGCATACTGACATGCCAGACTTAAGCAGGTCACTATTTGGAGCTTAGTTATCACTTGTATCATAAACCTCTGAGTGAGCCATGTTGGTGTCTGTTGAGACCACACAGTGCTTCCTGTTCTCATCTCCTGCACACAACACTAGAACACAACACTGTGAGTCTTTAATGAGCATTGTCACTGCTTTGTTTTTGTTCGATAGAAACTCAACTAGACAGAACGAGGAAATGAAACTCAGACTTAAGACTAATACAATATGTTACACAAAAAAACAAACAAAAATCTATTAAAAGTTTGATATTGGTTTATCTTGTGGCAGAGTAAACAGCATGAGGCTCCACTTGTCTCTGCAACTTGTGCTGTCTTTGTCTTTGTGGTTTGGCTTGAAAGTTCAAGGCTGCGTAGTTCAGTTCGTCAGACGGACTCTGGAATCAACAGTATTTAGCGTCATTTACTTCACATACTGTAAGTCTACTGTGAATATTGTCAAATTCTGAATGACAGTAACCTCACCTCGTTACTTCCTGCTTCTAATTCTTTGTTTACTAAAAGATAAAAGCCACAAATTCTCATTAGATTTATATCCCAAACAATTACAGAAAGGCTTGAATAAATATCAAACTGTACCTTTCTGAAGTTTACAGATCTTTACAGCAAGAGCAATGACCGCTATAATGAGGACAATGCTGAGGGAACCAAGAATGATGGAAGGTTCATTCCTCAGGTCTGAAGCAAAAAAAAAAGCAAGATGAATAATAATCTCAGAGATGGAAACTCTCTTTAAAAATGAGTAGAAAGATGGTCTTACTTTGAGTTTGGAGGTCCACTTTCTCAACTCGGTCAGTATCAACTGGAGAAAAACAAATGCATGTTGGAATCTTGTCGCTATTTTTTACATTATACTGCACAATAGAGCTGGGCATTCTGATGATTTTTTTTAGACTGACTTGTCACAATACAGCCATTAGAAATAGCATCATACCAACTTATGGCTCATACTACAAGAAAAAATGCTGACTAATGCTTTGTATTGAGAAACAAAACAAAATAAAAAACAACACAAACAAAGATTCAGGATAGATGTTACAAGATAAGGACTTTATTTATATTTACTGTATATTGTTCTTAAAGCCGTAGCAAAGTGGTCCATAGCATGCGGTCAGGTATTCCTAATGCTCTGGTTTTCATTTGTGATCACACACAAAAACACTAATAAGACACTATTTTGGTGCTGGGGTGATGTTAATGAAGTAAATGATTTATGGCAAATGTGTGGGTGACGTTATAAAATCTTCAGTCACATTATATTGATAATTATAAAAGAAGAGGTGCCTTGTTGGTTGTTGGTAATCCTGTCAGAGCTCTACCCACTTTGTGTGATGAACAGATAATTAGAACTGCTCACAGGATACTCAGGACAGCTCCCATGCACTGTTTAAACACTTTGAGTGGCTTCTCTCAGGAAACAGACTCTGTTCTGGATGTAGAACACACAGGAGAAAGGCAGCCTTTGTCCCGAGGGCTGTCCATCTCTTTAACCCTCCTGTTGTCCTCGGGTCAAAATGACCCGCCACTGTGTTAAAAACCCCAAAAAAATGCCCTTGACTGTAAAACACATAGTGTGTGCTGCAGGTGTAAGAAATATATCTGCAAAGGCTGTGCACTTGCATACTGCCCTACATGTGCTAATTAGTTGAATGGGTTATGTTATTTTTCATATTTTTGTATTGTACATTGTCTTAAATTGTTCACTGGAGAAAAAAAAGAAAGAAACTGAGTCATTGGGATGAATAGAAATTCATTCAAAACTCCTTTTGCACATTTTTTTTTTTCTTTTCTTAAGCTATAGAAATACAAGTGAAGAGGGAAAACTCAGGTATTCACACATTTTGTGGTGAATGACAAGTTGTTTCTTCAAGCAAGATGAAATTTGGTGTTTAAAATTCAATTAAGCTGCTTATATTGGGGGTTTAGTGAAGACGGGTCTATGTGCCTTTCAAATTGCCTCTTGGAGACTATAACTAATAACGTAATTTGAATTGAATTGAATAAAGAACATTCCTTGTTCAGCCAGCGCAATCTGAAAACAAATAGCTCACACATCAATACCTTTGTGCTCCACAGTTGACTCATTTGCATCAAAGGAAAATGGTTTTATTTCCTAATAGCACATTGCAATTAGAATGGTCTGTAAAACAACAAGACCTTAAGACGTCGTCTAGGCTTTATTATCAAGCATTTGAATAGATGAGTATGTTCAGCACATAACAGAAGCTTTGACCAATCATATGCTTGTGTCTCGTGGATACTCCTGCTTACACAGCAAAACAGTGGAAAAAATAAATAAATGAAAGTATAAAATGTAAATAATAATTGTGGATAATAATTATTTTTTATTCACTCATTTTTGGCAGTAGTGAAATAGTCAGTTTCATTTCAATTTAAATGTTTTCGTTTTTCTGTTGTTTAGGTGGTTTTTGTTTTGTTTTGTTTAGTTTTTTAAAAGCACTAAGGTTAAAGAAAAGGTTTAATTATTAAACCAGGCCTGGTCTGCTAGTTTTTAGACTTTTTAGCAGTGAGGAATCAGCGTGTGAGGCTCAGTGGGGTTTTATCAGATGTGCTTTTATCTTTTCTAAAATCTTTTTTATCGACTGGATCTCCACAAGGTGAATATGTACCCTGCTACTGTGCATTTAACAGTTGGTTTAAACTGTTCAATCAGAATTAACAGTATATCAAAAGGAAAAGTGTCTTAAAATGGTAAAGTAATATAAACAGAGGCAAATAAATTAAAATTTGATGAATGTGGATTGTGCACTGGTACAAGGGCTTGTAAATTGCATCTATGTCATGCACTGTAACGATGACTGAAGACTTTGATTAGATTTTTTTTTTTTTTTTCATGTGATTTTTGTCAGATTGCCCAGCTCTTTGTTAAGATAAATTAAACCAAAAGTAAAAATAGCCTTACCTTGAACATTCAAATATGTTGTCTCCCCAAGAACTGTATTTGCCCTTATGAAAAATCCACAGAAATACAGGCCAGCATCAGAGAAATCCACATGTTTGATTCTCAAAAACACATTGGTCTTGTTGGAGCTCATGCTAAACTTTTCTTTTCCAAATCCAGCACAGTATCTAGGTTCACTTTCAGGTCCTAGCAAAGACGAAATACAACTGGCTTTGGTTCTATTCACCACTCTGAACCAGTCGGTCTGAGTTACAGCTTTGGAAATGTTAAAACATGACAAAGTGACATTTTCACCAGGACGGACCTCCAATGACTTCAAATCCGTCAAACCTAAAACAGACAGAGACAACAAATCCCATGTTTTGTTTGCTCTTGTTTTAAAGTGTGGTTTGAACAGTCCCACTTAAAAATCTCAATCTGTACTTACCTGGGCAGCAAATAAGTAAAACCATCAGTACGCAGAAGCCCTTCATTGTGTCGATGATGCACCGTTTGACAGTTAAGGCACTTTATGTCACTGAAGGGGCTGTTAGTCACAAATGGGTGGGGATTTCAATAGAGGAGGGTGGGATGATAAAGTGAGCACTACAAGTATGTCAGCGAAACAGAAAGAGAATGGGCAAACATGAAGTAAAGGTCAGACAAGGACTTCAGCAAGACCATAGTGGTTTTTTTAAAAGATAATCAGTGATAATCAATGATAATAAATGGGCAAAGACTGATAATTGTGATTAATTCTAATGTTTTCCATAAAGTTTAAGACTGGTATGTTTTAACCCTCTATTACCGTGTGGTTACAGAGCAGGTTTGAAGGGTAAGAGAATGAGCCTTACCTTAACCATAGGGTCAGATGAAACTCATTTAAATATTCAAATGGAAGTGTTACTAGTGACTTTTTTGTAAACAAGTCATGTGCAGCATTTCTTGGTAAAGATCTACGTAGAAGCTGCATGTTGTGTTACTGTTTGACACATAGAAAGTGAGATTGTGACCTCAGGCTTAGATGCTGGGTCTTTACTGAGTGTTATGTCACTAAAGATTGTGTAAAAACGTAAAGGTCAAATTCACACTAATGCAGCAGCACAGGAAGTTATATTGAGTAGTATCCTCCTTAAAGATTAAATGTGTATTCAAAAGTAAAATGCTGTAAAAAGAGTTTGCCCTGGCACTCTTGAGTTTGTAAAAAATACATAAAAGTTCATTAAGAAGTTAATTTAAGTTAGTAAGATGAACAACCTAAGTTTTAACCATAAATAGCAGCTTCTTTTGGGTGGAACTGTTATAAGGCTTTGCTTTGCATGATTTTGAGTTGCAATGTGTATTTTTTACATCTCTACATCCTTTATCTCCAGGACTTGCTGCTCATTATTACCCACATCCCAGCCTCTCTAACTGTGTCTCCTAAACATGTACCTGTCAAATGCCTGTCAGTGCTGTCCTTCTGATGTACTCACTCCTGATCCTATCCATCCTCATCACTTCCTGGAGCTAATCATTATTGCCTGTGTGCTGTAGATTTATGTTATACACTCAGAGCCATAACAAAAAAGGGGGAAACCATGCCACGAGCAAACAGTGCAATACGGAGATTTATTGTGCATAAAGTTTAAACAACAGAAACAACAATGGGGTGTGAGTGTCAGTATCACTAGTTTAGGACAGGTGCATGGGTGTGCTGTGTGAAAATAAAAGACAAAGTTAAGATAAACTTTAATGTGTGTTCTATGAGGATTTCTGCAGGAAAAGGAGGAGCAGGAGAGCAACCAGACACAGGCCGTAACAGATATTAATCAAGTTTTATATTATATAGGTAAAAAACTGTGGAATCCAAGTGCTTACTGGTGTGATACACTCTATTTTATACCAGCGAAGACACTCATTTTGGGTCACACTGCCACTGAATATCCTGTTTCTCTGTAATTTTGCTCTGTCATTTTGTAAAATGTTTTAAACGTGCTAGTCCGTAGCTTATGATGTGTTTATGTGCTTTTGGACGACAGATTAACACTCCTAACGCTCTGTATGTATATGTACTGAGTCACATGATGTCTGTAGCTTAATAGGCACGTCTCTTTTATTATTGCTTTATAGGAGAAATGTATTAAACTGTATAATGCTTAATATTTCAAGATGTCATTTTTACTCCATTTCTTATGTAAACTATATTGAAAATTGTGTCTAGGTGATGGATTATTGGGTCTTGGTATTCTGTTAGTTTAGTGTTATAATAATATGGCTAACAGTTGAATCATTTTGAGGCTTTACGCTTTTGGTATTATATTACGTAATGTTGCTTTCAGGAACTGGAAATGCACAAGCTGTGGTCTGACTTTTTTATTCTTTAACGCACTTGTTGTTCCATCTTCTTCGATTGGTAATTTCATGTCACCAAGATGTGTCAATCACAGTTTGACCCTTTTAACAGCCAATCAAACGTGGCCCTGTTTTTAAAGCTGCCGTCAGCACTTCAGCTCACTCCATTCAGAGACCTCCGAGACGATGCAGCTGCGTGTGGCTCTTTGCGCAATCTGTAAGTGTCAGACTGAACTACAAATCCAATTCTAAGTTATCATTCAAAGCTGATTTCTCTTTTTTTGCAGTAGTTGGACTGGAGGCGGTGGCCCAGTCGTCGGTGAGACAGGACACTGGGGTCATCACAGCCAGCGCTGGGGACATGGTGACCTTACACTGTTACTACGACAGCCAAGTGGCCATGCATTTCTCCTGGTACAGACAAACGCTAGGCAGCAGCCCCGTGGCGCTGTCTATCGTTTACAAGTTTGACAAACCGTCCAACATGCTGCACTGGCTGGTGAAGTACCCCCGCTTCGCCGTGCAGAGGGAGGAAGGGGTCAATCATCTGCACATTTCAGACGTCGAGCCTGAAGACTCGGCTTTGTATTTCTGCGGAAGCTCCCACTCGAACATAGTGGAGTTCGGCCGAGGGGTCTTTCTGAATGTCCGAGGTAATGTGGCTGTTTCATTTATCACATCAGAACAAGTTTGAGACATGTATGATTGGTATAGTCAAGTTAGAGCGAAAAGTGGGGACAGTGGAGACAAGCCAAAACAGACAATACAATTAATAACTTAAGACTAAGTAGTGTCAAACTCAAGGGGCCATGATTGTTATTGAGAATCCTGGAGTGACTCACACAATTTAATGTTTCAAAGACAAGACTACATATGTCAGTCTAATATATTCGAATTTATTTTTGGAGGCAATGTTATAGTAACAGAACAATAAAAACAACATATCTCTATAACAACTGCTTTTTAATTGCATCTTGAAAGGTCATACAGTTTGATACAACTGATATAATTTGTGGAAATATTAATCATGGGTTACCACTTGCCTACTAAAAATGTATTTTACATTGTTTGTAACAATAATAACAAATAAAAGTTACCGCTTTGTAAACGAAACCAAAAAAGAAGATTTAATAACCGTAGTCTCCATTTGAATATTCTTTTCAGAACTAGGCCTATGCTCTCGCTCAAATTATACTGGGATTGATTTATTTCTTGAAAACTTTTGGTAATATATGTTCATAAGGATAACATAGTCTAATAGTGGTTAAAATGATCAAAGGCTGTGATTAGGGGCCCGTGATTTAATTAATTTAATTAATTCAGGTAAATACAGGGCCAATATCACTAATACTAACTGATACAATTTCCTTTTACTTATAAAATGCAGTTAAAGTAATATTGTTTTTTTCAGGTTTATAGTCAAAATTACAAATGTAAGATCATTTGTTGGAATATTTGGGTTTTGAAGAAAAGAGATGGTTAGTAAACAGGAAATATGGGAGGAGGGTGAACAAGGCCTGAGCTCAGATTCTAACCCGAGCTGCTCCTTTTATGTGGCCAGCTCTTTTTCCAGGTCAGCCACCGAGGCAATGTCACATAGATTTGATCTTGGTCGACTCAAAACAGAACAATGTAAATTCTTATGAATTGCAGCTACAACAATTACTGTGGAATAGTGGAAGTGGAAGTCTTTTTTTTCTTTTACTGGTTTATGTTTTGGGAACAACTTTGATCATTCAGTCTTAAATCAATTCAATTCAACTTTGTTAATCCCCAAGGGGACATTCAGTTAGTAGGTCTCTTCAGATAAATTCAGACTTCATCTTCCTAGACATAGACTGAATGATTGTACAGTCAAACTCTCTCTTAACTTTTCCCTTAATAAATAAAATCATCTTAAAACTGAAAAGTGTTTAGCCATATAGAGGATATAAAATACAGTCAATGCAAATACAGTATCTAACCATTTTAAATGATATTGGTGTTTTGTCAGATGCACACCAGCATGTTTTTAGAAAATTATTTTTATTATTTTTCAGCTGCAATACAAATAGTGTCCACTGGTAGAAGAAATGGGTGGTTACATTTCTTATAACTGCATCCATGCTCATATGACATCATTTAAAATCAACTTGAAGTCATGATTATTATTACAATTTTCTGGTTTAAGTATTTGGGCATTTGAAAAAAACAAATGCATTTCTGTGGAAGGCATAACACTTAAGTTGTAAAAGCTGTAGAGTGCATTATCACAGGAGTACATTTCAATATTCTGTTCTGTCATTTAGGAGCCAACAACAAACAAGTCCTCCAGGAGCCAGCGTTTGAGGCCGCAGAGCCCGGGACTTCAGTGACATTTAACTGCACCGTGAAGTCGGGGGCATGCTCGACGGAGCGCAGCGTGTACTGGATCAAACACGGCTCTCGACAGGGAATCCTTCACACGGACGCAGACCAGTGTAAACACGGCCCGACGTCAAAATCCCAGAGCTGCACGTACCACCTGCAGAAGATAAACGTGAGCTCCTCTGACTCTGGGATGTACTTCTGCGCTGTGTTGATGTGTGGGGACGTCCTGTTTGGGAATGGGACGGTGTTACAGATCAGCAGTGAGAATGGAGACCCTGAGGGGCAGATAAAAATCCTAGTGTGGCTGTCCATCATCAGGACGGGGGCTCTACTGGTGTTTGGTTTTGTCTGCCTTATAACTTACCTCGGCAGGAGGAGGTAGTAGCTCTTAATGCAGTTTATACTGAGAAACAGGGTGGCTCTAAAGGACAAGTCAGAACAACAAGCATGTTTTTCCATTTTGTTATATGTATTTTGTATTTCAATTAGGGCATCTAGACATAGAAGTCGCAACATACCTCATCCAAGGGACATTTTTCCCCTTCAAACCATCCAGGATATATTCAATTTAAGTAACACAAACTTTATTCATGTTGGATTTGCTGAATGCCCAATTGGACTATCCAAAAGCTCTAAGGGCTTTCATTCACTAATTAACATCAGAGGGGTGTGGTTATGTTATTTGTTTACAGGACGATAATGACTCTTTCAGACTAGCTTTTCATTCACTTTGGACACAGTAGACTTAGGTTAAACCACTCTGTCTGAGGGATGTAAAACTCAGCTCTCACCAGTTTAACTCAGGATTAACTCTTGGATAAGGGAGGAAACATGTTCTACCTTAAAAACTATGTCCTGATGCCTTCTTTCAAACCTTTCATTTTGTGAGATTTTGTTTTTTACAGTTTGTTATTGTTAATTGTTGTTCTGATTTACCTTCCAGGGATGATTTTTTTTTTATATTGTTTTTTTTATTTTTTATTAAAAAGCAGTATTCAAGTTTTGTGCCGGCACTGTACAAAGAAATGAGTGGATTTGATAGTCCACTTTTTTGAATGCATTACTGGTTAATTTAAAGCAATATTTTTAAATGTCACATAAAATGCTTATTAGTTGGTGAACTACTGACAAGTGACCTCAGAAATTACTCCCAGGCCCTGCCTCCTCACACAACTTGACTGTTTCATATTTTTGATGGAAAAATGAAGGTTGGAAAATGTTCATTGTAGTTTTGTGAATGTCCAGATCTGATGGCTCTTTTTCCACTGTTTCTCATGAAACACTCACTCACACATTTAATAATTCATCAGAATTCAGAGGCAGTGCCAACATATACACAATAAACCAACACAGGTAAAAAAACATACTTATAGTTATATTATACTTATTTTACTTGTGTAAAGAGTTCAAAGACAGAAGTCACAGCTGAATCTGTCAGATGTGTATAATGTGGTAAATATATCCTTCTTGATCAGCAGTGCTTCAGATATGTTTGAGATGCTGAAATGTGAATTATTAAAGAAAGAAATCATTGCATCATGTATTCTTTTCTAATTTTAAATAATGATGATTGATAGCTGCACTGACTGCATCTATCAATTATATTATTCAGACTGGGAAACTCATCAGACGGACAACAGACATATACAACAAAAACAGCATATATCAATCTGTCCTTGTCTGACATATTGAAACTGAGAATCTCTTAAAGCATCTTCTATTACTGTACAGATGTCTTCTTCCTTTACTCTAAACATATTTTCAAATGTCTATTGCATACACTTGTGTAAAATGCCATGACTATTAGAATAGTAGAGTAGAATATTGGAATAACTGATTGACTGCTGGTGCTGAAATATGACATGTCCTAGCCTGAAATAACAGTCCAATCACTCTCTGTAGGATTATCAAGTCACTCCTTTTGATGGTACCTCACAGCAGAGTAAACCACTGCGTCCTGTCTGAGGTTTACTGAGGCAGGCCTGCAGGAGGTGCTCCTGGGCACTATATTCACTCTTGAATAAGTGACCTCATCTTCAGCCTGAAACAGAGTAAAAATAATCATTCTGTTAATGCTAAGGGTTATGTCATAAAGCAAACTAACACAATAAGAGAGGCTTATATTGATAAAACACAGTGTCTTGCGATTTCAGTTCCAAGAAGCAGGTTCATCATGAGTCATACTCAATCACCAGAAATCTTAAGCTGCGACATAGCCTGGGTCATAGCAAGTAGAGTCAGGCTCAGCCCAAAGACAAATTACAATCTATATGAAACTGGCAGTTTGTTTAAGTATTTAACAACAATGTCACATGTATTTTACACTTTTATAGATTAGCACCACTCATTTTCTCCATTGTGTTTGTGAACTGAATGAACCCTGAACTTTGAAGTTGTCACGATGCTATTGTAGCTTATCAAGTCTGACCATTATTAGACTGGCTGTGTGAGCCCAGACTAGTCTCCTATGTTTATGCTAACACAAACAAAGGATTTGAGTCGTACATTTATGTTATAAAGTAAGCGTAGCTTATGGAACAGCCCACAGATCTGATAAAAGTATAAGAAGTTTGACCTGGTTGTCGTCAGGAGATCCATGACTGCAAGAGTCCACTTCTGTTAAAACAAACAGCTCACTTTGTTTTTCTGTGACATTGTAAACATGTGGCATAAACAGTTTTAATTAAAACAGTGAATTATAGTAATTACCTGTAGTTTGTTTCATGTTGCTGTAAACCATGTGTACCAGTCCAAGGACAGCCAGTCCAAATACAACGTTCAACCCAATCAGTGCCATGACAGTTGGACTCAGGCCCGTCGGCTCATTTGCTTCACATTGCTTTGCAATGTGTGTATTATTTGCTTCAAACAGAAGAAATACACACAAAAAAATATTATTTATATATTCTAGTACACAGGGGCTCTCCCACTCCTTCAGTGACATCAAGATTGCAGTTAAATCTAAAAAGTCTACTCCAAAAAAAATGTAGGGCCATCCTGAAATGCATTCTGCAGTATATCACAATTGTTTTAATAAACACAGGTTCAAAGACATGAAAAAGGGCTTAGAAATAAAATACTGAACTCTATTCTGATTCATCCACAATTAGATTCAGGTGTAAAGTGGTACCTCTGTATGAGCAGAAATGTGGATATGAAAAGAGTCATGACATTGAGAGAATTAGTTAAATCTAAGTGTAATGTGGGAGACCTTGATGATATTGTATTAAATATAGCTCAGGGAATGCCACTAATGCCGTTATACCCCACTTTGAAATGAGCAATTAATAACCAAAATCTCAATTACATGCAACGCTAAAAGAACTCTTAAAATGTAAAAATCCGAGAACACATTACTCTTATTGATAACTGTTCAGGACAAACACATTCATTCCCGAGTGGGTAAGAAAAACACAAGGGAACATGTTACAGGCCTTTTCGAAGCTTGAGTAGAGCCATGGTCAACCCCTATCCAACACCTGTCTTCCAGGCAGCTCTTACAGTTCTCTGCCTTGCGGCTCCTTCACGGCACACACACCGACAAGCTCTGTCCCAAACATGTGTGTGGTCCGGAACAAGACTCATGTACTTAGTTCAACAACTGAAGGCAAATTAACAGACTTCTGCATGTGTCTCCTCTCCTTGTCTCGTGTCCCTTATTCTTTGTGAATCAACAAAACTCACAAACTATCACCCATACTCATGCCTCCTGCCAATCATGAGTAACACTGACTGTATCAAGTGACCAATCACAATGACAACAGAAAGGTACAGTGAGGGGAACTGAAAGATTGGTGACACTTAGGGCCCCATATTGTGGCTGGGAAAAAGCGTATAGTCAGTGACAGACGGTTGTTTAGCCTTCTTTCACTTGGCTCAGAGGAGACACAATACCCCTTTGTGGCTGTTCTGGCACATTTGCTTTTGAAAAGCTTTAAAGCACTGAGGCCTAAAACTCATAACCTATTTTTAGAAACAGAAGCAACATTGATGCAGTTAAAACCAAAATGATATTTTATTTTAAATCTTCTCTGGGGCTGGAGCCTTCATTGTCTGACCTGGTCTATCAAATGTCAGCTCCTAGATGACTCTGTCTGAGTCTTGATTACTTCATTCGGATCAGTGCTCTTTTTCTAACTTTAGAGATGGCAGTTATGGCTGAGAAATGACTGAAAAATAAAGATAAAAAAAACAACTTGCATAGAAAGAGCTTGTCTTGTGCATTTTATGTTTCATTTTATGAATGCATTGTCTATGTGTTAAAGTGCCTTTATTTTATCTTACTGTACAGATGAATCCTGGTCCCGTTTCCAAACAGTGTCTGTCCACAGGAAGTCACCAAACAGAGGTAGGTTCCATCATCAGCAGAGCTGAGCTGTTTCATGGTGAACTCATGAACACATGTAGTTTCTTCAGAGCTGGCTCTGTTCTCACAGGTGACTCTCTTGTTTCCATTGTTCCAAGAAATTATTTCAGAAGTGAAAGCACTTTTCAGCCAAATGACTCTAATGTGTTCTTCTGGACAGTGGCTGGTGATAAATGAACAGCTCAGAGTCACTGAGTCTCCAGGCTGCACTGTGATATTGTCTGGCCTCTGGACGACCGACTTGATGGGCCTCGAGTCACCTTTAATCACCAGAACAGTCCCTGATCCAAACTTGACATCTTGTGAGTTTAAGACTCCACAGTAGTATGTGCCAGCGTCCTCCCATCTTGTGCCTGATATTTTTAAAGTATTTTCAGTGGAAGAAGACTGCGCTGATAAAATGTCTTTAGTAATTGTAATATGTTTGTTTGTAACTGTTGATGTGATCCGCTGTAGTCTCCTGCTGCTGGTCAGTTTGTACCAAACTATATTTCTCAAACTTCTGTCTATGCGACATCTAATTTCTACTGTATCTCCCAGCTTTGTTGTTTTGACGAATTGAGGCTGAAAGACATACCGAAACTGAGCTCCACCTGAAACGACCAGAAAGCTCTGTTAATCATATGAAATGTTGTAGAATATTGTGTTGGATTGTTACCTACACAGAGTCCAGAGCAGGACGAGGTTGAGAGCGTTGAACATCATCATGGTCTCTGAGCAGAGTCATTCTGACTCGATGTGGGCAGTGGAAGAACAATAAAGTCTAGAGCTGAGCCATCTGATTGGATCATAAGAATGATCAAGCTTTACCTGATTGGCTGTTCAATAAACGGACTCCCTTTTGTTAAATATAGTATTTAGGAAACAACTGAATTATTGAATATTTGAAGATCATGATAGGTAGACCAGGTCTGTTTTAACTGATTGTTGTCTTTTACAAAAACTTGCCTGGTGAGTCACAGAAATAAACCAAAGATGGATTGGATTAAACTGCTTCACTTAGACCATACTTCTTGGTGGATATAGCTTATTAACAAAGTGCATACTTTACATCTTATTTTCACTATTCTCTGTCACAAATGTAATTCACTGTGTTTGTGTGTAATCTCTGTTGACCAAATGTTGTAGAAATGGTTAAACAGGGCAGTGCTTTTCATGGCTGGGTAACTCATCTACTGCTTACCAGTCAGTTAGTGCTGAAAATAAACTCAAACAGCACTGATGTAGACATTCACACCTTAAACCACATAGACTCACCATTGTCTCTCTTTGATCTGATAAACAGGAAAACAAAAAAAACAAACATCTTTCACACCTGTAGCTTTGTTGCCTGGTACTGAATGTGAAAGACTGAACATGATGCACTGTTGGTGAGAACAATGGAAACTTTTAGTGTTTGGTTTAACTACTGTCACATAATAAAACACAACAGTAGGTTGTTTGCTGGACACTGGATGAAAGGAACTTGCTTTATTATGACTGCACTGATGCTATTGTAATTGGTACATTATGAATATATATTTCAAATATTGATGCTATTTATAGTAATGAACTAGACTGAAGTATTGCAGTGGCCGCAATGACTGCTGGGAAGTGGAATGTGTTTGTTGTGTTCTGTAATGACCCCCCCGTTCTGTTCAGTGTTGGGCGTTCTAAAATGAAAAGCACAATTTGAGTTCTACTCTGACTCTGGCATGCTCTGTACTCTATTACTTGCCACAGTATATTGTTAATGCATGTTAAACATCTTTTCTATAGGTAGCTCTTACTTGACATCAATGAAGACCAATGAGTGGCCCTTATGCAGGAGCGAGCATGTGATGGCCAAAGCTTGTGTATGTATTGACAGAGATCTAACTTGATAGAAAGTGAACCAGATCTGTGACACAGAATTCACCCGCTAACCTCCTAATCTAGCTTTTTAAGTTCTGGGTCCTGAAGGCACAGAGAGGCGACCCGCAGGTTTTTTCGGTGGATGTCAATACATGTTAATTAAGTCAAGGAACTATGAGTAAGTACACACCATCTGAGCAACTCCACAGTAAAAGACAGTCCAGCCTGTCGTGCCCAAGCCAAACTCACCTTCAAGATCATCCCCCAAACCTGGCACCTGGGCAACTTAGTGTATCCAATTCTTAACTTCTATTTTCCTTCTTTGATGAAGGAGAAGGAACAAAACAGACTGTACAAAATTAAAGTAACACTGATTAAAAAAAGAAATGGAGCCTGACCCAATTGAAAAAATAATAAATACAATAAAAGTCACTTTTAGACTGAAAAAGTCATTTATTCAAGTTGTTTGAGCACTTTTTCCCCCAAAAGATGAATTTTTTTGTTCAGTGTAAAATGAGAACATTTACCAAAAAGAACCTTGTACAAATAAAAACTGGAATAGCTAATTCACTGCTCGTGCTAAAATATGACAGCTCAGTCCAACATCGTAACAGCTGCTGAATCACTGGAATCCATTCAGATGTGATTCTCTCTGTGACATTTTACAGTCACTCCATTTGACAATTCCTCACTTCAGAGTAGACCACTGTGTCCTGTCTGGGGTTTACTGAGGTTGGCCTGCAGGAGGTGCTCCTGGGCACTACATTCACCCCTGCATAAGTAACTCCATCGTCAGCCTGAAACAGTCCAAAAACAAGTACTATTCTGTAAATGTAATTCTGAAAAAAAGTATTTCAAAATCATCAAAAATGGTTTTACCTGGTTGTCATCAGGGGATCCATCACCAGAAGGTTCCATACCTGTAAATGAAACACAATACTTTCAGTTTCATTTGTGACAGTGTAAATATATAGCATAAACTTAATTAATCCTCTTGTGGTCTTTTTGTTAACTACACAGCATTGATGTTCCAATTCAACCCATTGTTACTGTTTGTAAAGTATAATTCATACTCAGGGGAAAATCTCAGGGAAGACCGAGGACCTTCAGCAGGGACTGTGTCTCCTGTCTGGCCTGGGATTGATTTGGTATTCCCCCGGAGGAGAACCAGCTCGATTCTTTCTTTACACCTACATTAAAAATCTTCTTGAACTGCTCCAAGCAAAGTATTAACGCCCGAGCTGTGGCATGACCAATGATGTGGCAGCTCTGACAGGTGTTATAGGTTTGAAGTTGTAGTGAACGTTTTACTGTTTGCATATAACTGCGGTTCAGTTCAATCACTGATTTTTCTGGCAGTAAATAAAACCCAGTCTGATCTGACTGCCTATTAAATTGTAAAAAATGTGGACTTTTTTGCACTTACTTTGAAATAAGTAATTGATGTTTTTCCCCCAATTATTATGAATATAATTAAAAACAAATTACCATAAATTGTGCTCTTTACATTTATAATTATTTATATTAACTTTCTATTATTCATCCATTCATATTCTACCGATTGGTCCCGTTGGGGGGCGTGGCTGGCTGGAGCCTATCCCAGCAGCTTTGAGCCTGAGGCGGGGTACACCCTGGACAGTGGCCAGTTGGCTGCAGGGCTAACACTAAGACACAGACACTGATAGAAAATCATTCACTCTCGCACACACTTGGGCTACTTTAGAGTCACCAGTTGACCTGTACATGCATGACTTTGTTGTAATGAATTTTAGCCAGCAAACACCAAGCTTTTAAAAAACTGAATACAATGGTTACTCAGCAATTAATTTCAAAATCTATAAAAAGAATATTTTAAAACTTAGAAAAATATGAGCCAATACAACTGTTTTGAAACTTTTCAAAAGCTGTAGTATGCAGCCAATACATTTAGTGTAATTGAAGAACAGCACCAGAGGCTAATGGAAGGTCATTTGTTTACATTAGTAAACAGTGGTAGCTTGTTTTTTGGGCTTTTTGTTTAATTTAACCTCTCAGTGGCATCCCTGTGCTATGTAATCATCAAAAGGACAGCTTTTCTTTGTATGGGATGGTAGTATACAAGGGTGTGCATGTCGGTAAGTGTCTGTTTTTGACACCAGACAGTTTTTCTGGAGGAGCTCCTGGGTAAAAATAACAAGTGATGGTGTGTCCCCTGAGACCATCGGTTATCTTAAGGATAATCACTTGTTTTTTCAGGTTGTCCATCTGCTGGTTTTCCTGTGGACATTTGCATGTTCCAGACAGAGCTGATCTCTGAAAGCCTGAGTTTCAGCCCAGTTTTCCCTGGTTTACTGGTAATGCACTGTTTGAAACTACAGTCACTGTCATATTTTGCATCCCACAGGCTTCCTTACTGGTCCAATACCAGGGTTGCCAGGTTTGTCAGTCAAAATCTGCCCAACTCCGACTTGAAACCTGCCCAAAAACCCACGGAATAAATTAATAGGGGGTCAGCATGTAGCTTGGTACGCCATTCCAGTTTTACCCCTCATTATTTACCCAGAATATATTTAACAATATTGTAGAACTAATATGCGGCTTCTGCTTTTTCCGTCCACACAACAATGATTTAACACATAAACTCACTGCCCCAGTGAAAAGTCAGCTGGTGCAGGTATGGAGGCGTTGGCACATCTCTGCAGGTCGGTGCACTGCGCCCCGGAGGCAGGAGAAGTTGGAGCATGCACGGCTCCGATCATGTTAATTAAATAGAAGCATCATAGACGCGAGGCGGGATAAAAAATAAAATAGCTGTCTGTTGTTTCAAGCAAGATTAGGCTGTGTGTTCAATAGACAGCGCTTTCTTTTTTTTGTGGTGGGCAGTTGGCGCCACTGGCACTGATTCTGCGTGGTAGCCGGTCTGTGTGGGGACAGGTCACATGGGGTCATGCCATATGCATTTATTGACCCTGATTTTATATTTTAAGGGGAGAATTGGGGTTTAAATACTGTCATTCGGGTTTTATTCTAATAAATTTGGTCAGACCCGGTGTGAACTATACATAACCCTGGCCAAACACAACCTGCTGACAATTTTTCTCACCCACGAAAAAGACTTAAAAAGCTGCCCAATTCTGTGGGAAAACCACGGACCTGGCAACCCTGGCCTATACACACCAACAGAATCAGCACCTGAGAGAGTTGAAGGTGTTTGCATGTGTTTTCAGATTCGAGCAACCACATTAATGTCACCAACTGCCCCATCAAGGCAACTTTGACCCAGGAAGACAACAAGTACTATTCATTTTAATCAAATGTATTTGTCAACTTTGATCATTTTGTTTTTGTAGATAATGCAGAGTAGGCCACTAATGTAAATTTTATTAATTTATTAATTCAATTTAAAGAAAAAAGAAATAGCGTCCAACATGCTCACAATAGCTCAATATTGTGAGCAATATTGCAATAGCACAACAGCTCACAATGACCCAAAGACCACAGGAGGGTTAGA
Organism: Rhyacichthys aspro; assembly: GCA_036850595.1. Lineage (NCBI taxonomy): Eukaryota > Metazoa > Chordata > Actinopteri > Gobiiformes > Rhyacichthyidae > Rhyacichthys > Rhyacichthys aspro. The sequence goes on along the minus strand of JAWCTZ010000042.1, from coordinate 25,142 downwards.
AAGACAGTACCTGTAGTTTGTTTCTGGTGTTTGCTGCACACCACCCACACTAGTCCAAACACAGCCACTCCAACAATGATGTTAGACACAATCAGAGCGATGACAGCCAAGCTCAGGCGCCCCGGCTCATTTACTCCAAAAAGAAAGATATACAGTAAATGCAATAACCCAATCATAGCCAATAATAATAATCATCATAATAAGAATAATATGGCTCTTTCCTCTCTCTATCAATATACAATGCAAGAGAGTCACAGCATTATCCACTGTTTGTTACAAATTAACATTGACTAAAGTGCCTTTATTTTATCTTACTGTTCAGATGAATCCTGGTCCCGTTTCCAAACAGTGTCTGTCCACAAGAAGTCACCAAACAGAGGTAGGTTCCATCATCAGCAGAGCTGAGCTCTTTCATGGTGAACTCATGAACACATGTAGTTTCTTCAGAGCTGGCTCTGTTCTCACAGGTGACTCTCTTATTTCCGTTGTTCCAAGAAATTATTTCAGAAGTGAAAGCACTTTTCAGCCAAATGACACTGATGTGTTCCTCTGGACAGTGGCTGGTGATAAATGAACAGCTCAGAGTCACTGAGTCTCCAGGCTGCACTGTGATATTGTCTGGTGTCTGGATGACCGACTTGATGGGCCTCGAGTCACCTTTAATCACCAGAACAGTCCCTGATCCAAACTTGACATCGTTTAGTGTCATGACTCCACAGTAGTATGTGCCAGCGTCGTCCCATCTTGTGCCTGATATTTTCAAAATACTAGAATACGTGAAAGATTGCACTGAATAATGGTCATCAGAGACTGTATTGTGTTTAAGTAAATTATCTGTTGATACAATCAGCTGTAGTCTCCTGCTGGTGGTCAGTTTGTACCAAACTATATTTCTCAAATTACTGTAGATGTTACATCTTATTTCTATTGTGTCTCCCAGCTTTGCTGTTTGGAAATAATCAGGCTGAAAGACTTCACGTGACTGAGCTTCACCTGAAATGACCAGAAAGTAATGACAATTGTATGAAATGTTGTAGAATATTGTGTTGGATTGTTACCTACACAGAGTCCAGAGCAGGACGAGGTTGAGAGCGTTGAATATCATCATGGTCTCTGTGTTCTACAGCGATTCTGACTCGAAGTGGGCAGTGAAGGAACTATGAAGTGGAGAGCTGAGCCATCTGATTGGATCATAAGATTCACTGAGCTTTACCTGATTGGCTGAATGGAAAACTGACTCTCTTTTGCTAAAAAATAGTGTTTGTGGAACAAGATGATGATGGACGTTCTAAGTCTGTGTTTACCAAAATAACTGACTATGAAAACCCTCTGATCCAGATGCATAAACCAGAGATGGACTTCATTGAACTGGTTGCACCATAATCACATTTTATGCTGGATAACGCTCTAATAACTTTTCCATCTCATTTTCATTACCATTTGTGCAATTAACAAATGACCATGTGACATAAAGTACATCTGTTGACCGAATGTCTAAACAGACAGGTCCTTGCTCTTCATTGTTGCATAACTGTTATACATTTCTCCTGTCATGTAGAGCTGAAAATAAGCCAACCAAAACACTTCTATACACAATACTCAAACCATAAAGGCAATACCTCTAGGCCTCCTAAGAGCTGTTTTTGGTCTGCTGAACCGGACTTAGCTAGCTTTGTGGCAAACACCATCTGAACTTTTGAACAACTATGATGCACTGTTATTGAGAAAGATGGAAACTTTGAGTGTGTGGTTAAACTAGTGTCATTAAAGTAACACAATGGCTGCATGCTGTTTGCATTCACCTTCTAAGTGTTTTATAACTTTCTGCTTTATCATTTTTATAGTACATTACTCCAAGGCCATAATTTCTACATAGATAGTTGCTACTTAGACTAATAAACTACAAATGGTAACTGGACCACTTGTTCCTCAACCTTTTTTCTCCACAGTCTTTTGAGAAATCCTTATTAAAAGAAAAAAAAAAGATTGATGGGGGACAGACACACTCCAAGTGTGTTCCTTTTGTCCAACCTGCTCCAGAATCTTGTGTGGTTGCTGTTACGGCAGAAGATCAGCGGCAGCGACGTGATCTCGGGATATTCACTTTTGATGGCTTCATAGCTTTGTTGGAGCTGATTTCACATTTTGCACAGAGCCAGCTTAGGGCTTGTGTTTTTGTTTGTTGTGATGAACCCGTAATTTAAGTAGGACTTGTAGTATTTTTTATTTTTTAACTGCAACTTTTTTTTTGTTGGCGTTTTGTCTTCTGCCTCTCATCATTGGGCCTCTCCCTCTCATCAAAGATCTCCAGTGTTAACAGTATTTTGCTTGTTTTAGCTCGGTTCAGTGTGTGGGCTTAATTTAGTGCCTCCTTAGGTCTTGAGTTTAAATAGTAATACACTGAGAAGCAGAGGTCAGATCAGCTGATGTGGGCTGGGGCATCCTGAATAATGGGAGGAGCTTGATAGAAGCTTTTTATTATGTACTTTAATCAGTTTATTGTGTACATTAAGTTAAATGGTTGACTCAAGTAAAAACTATGTACATTTCCTCAGTGGAACACTGGACAAAACAGATTCACTGCTGGTGTTGAAAAAGAACATCAATCAAAATTTGTAATAAATTCCGCATCATTGTCAGATCCATTCAAAAACAATTCATTCTGTCACAGCAGCCGTCTTTTCACAGTGCCACTCTGGTCCCGGGCACACCTTCCCCGTGCATAAATAACCCCATCTTCAGCCTGATAAAAATGCAAAAAAATATATCAACATTCTGAAAATGTATTTCTAATAAAACAAAAAAAAAATAAATAAATAAAGGACTGAAAGTATTTAGACCTGGTTGTCATCTGGAAATTTATGACCAAAGGTTTTCACTTCTGTCAAAACAAACAGTTCAATTTGATTTTACTGTGATGTGAACTAAAAACAATTTTAATTTGTTTAATACCTTTAGTTTTTTTTGCTGCAAACCAGCAACACTAGTCCAAGCACAGCCACTCCAAGAATGATGTTGGACACAATCAGCACAATGACAGTTGGGCTCAAGCGCACCAGCTCAGGGAGGACATCATTTGCTTCTGTCAGAAAATCAACAAATCTGTTGCAATTGTCAGATTCATTTACATATCCACTCTTGCATATACAGCCTCACATATGTAGTCTCACCAGGCCGTATATTGTTTAGGAAAGTAATAGCTATACAGTCCCGTGTTGCAGAAACAGTTTTTAACTCCATTACTCAACATTTCTCCTGTGTTGCTTTTTGATTGCCCCCTTGTGGCATCAGGGTAATGCTCTGGTTGTTAAGATTAGCTGGCCTACAGCACGTGCAGGCGTTTCTGGTTCATGAGTCCATTTAAGAAAAGATGGTTTTGTTACTGTGTGTCACAATCCAACACAGCTAATGCCGTTGTTCTACTTTTGGGTTTAGTCTTGGTTGTAGCAATTTGGGAGTTTGCCATTTAGTTCAGGTATGTTTATGTAGGCCTTTAGTTTTGCACTTTACAACTGCACTCACAAATCTCATGTTGGAAAATACTTTATTAATGATAGTTTTGGGTCAGTTTGGTTTAATTGATTGAATGAAGATCATTTTTTAAACCTTGTTTCTTGCCTGGTGTGTCTGCATACACAGCCACTTGAGCCATGGTCATGACACTTTAGTATATTTTACTTAGTGTAACAGAATTTTGTTGTTTTATTTATTTTTTCTTTTCCCCCCAATTATACAAATCTTAATGTTTCTCTTTTACCACCGCAGTGAAAGAGTACAGCTTATTATTTTTCAGAGTGGATAAACAATCAGACAGCAGCCAGGCAAACACCAGTCTACTGCACAGTTGGCTCCATATTAAATTAAACATTTTAAAAGGTTGGGCATTTTTTTTTAACAGATTTAGGCAGTGCTACGGCTCTCATATGTCAGTGCTATATTATGCTATATAACACACTGTAATAAACAGGCCTTTTATCTTACTGTACAGATGAATCCTGGTCCCGTTTCCAAACAGTGTCTGTCCACAAGAAGTCACCAAACAGAGGTAAGTTCCATCATCAGCAGAGCTGAGCTCTTTCATGGTGAACTCATGAACACATGTAGTTTCTTCAGAGCTGGCTCTGTTCTCACATTTGACACTCTTGTTTCCGTTGTTCCAAGAAATGATTTGAGAAGTGAAAGCACTTTTCAGCCAAATGACACTGATGTGTTCCTCTGGACAGTGGCTGGTGATAAATGAACAGCTCAGAGTCACTGAGTCTCCAGGCTGCACTGTGATATTGTCTGGCGTCTGGACGACCGACTCCATGGGCCTCGAGTCACCTTTAATCACCAGAACAGTCCCTGAT